>JASDQU010948783.1:0-14330 GCA_032191745.1 Picea mariana
ACTAAAACTTTCTCCAAACCATTTGTGCCCCAGAGGGATCGAGACAGGAAGCCATTCCAGAGAGAATGGAAGGGCAAGGAGAAGTTGGATGATAATACTAGGAGAGTGCTTATGAGGAAGAAGCTTTGCTTCAGTTGTAGAGATCCTTGGGTCCTAGGCCATAGGTGCATGGGCAAGGGAGATATTCATTATATTGAGGTAGCAGCAGACAGGGTGGACAGTGAGGAGGAGGAGCAAGACAGTGGATCCAATAGTTCAAAGGAGGAGTCATCACCAACAGAGGAGCAACCTCCCCGTAGACCACCAACACTGGTAGGATCCCATCCTCCAGTAGTCCCACAACCACCAGAGCAAGCTAACAGGAGGAAACCAGCAAAGGCAGGAGTCATAGTGACCCTTTCTGGTGTTCCCAAGTATGATACCCTCCATATCAAAGGGATTATTCAGGGGTAATGGGAAATCTCCCTGATAGATGTGGGGCCACCCATAACTTCATCAACGCTTCACTAGTATCGAGACGGGCACTTCAGACAGAGGAGTTTGATGGGTTTGATGTTGTGGTAGCAGATGGCCACAGAGTGGAGTGTCTAGACAGAGTTCCAAACTTAGAGATGAAGTTAGGAAACTACACAGTGAGAGACACATTTTATGTGGTTGACCTATTGGACGTAGATGTGGTGTTAGGAGTTCAGTGGATGATTACCTTGGGAAAAATCACCACCAACTACCAAACCTTGGAAATGGGATTCAGAGATCGGGATGGGAAGAAGGTTGTTCTAAGAGGTATGTCGACAGGAGAACCCAGGACAGTTTTAGCCAAGAGGATGGAGAGGATATTCAGACATGGGGATGTAGCAAATGCCACAAAATGATTTATCACTACTTAGAAGGATTTAGAAGGTCGACAACAGTACCATACAGAGATCAAGAATTTATTGGGACGACATCAGCAGGTCTTTGAGGCAATTCCACCAGGGACACCACCTGACAAGGGGTTTGAGCACACCATTGAGTTGGAGGAGGGGGAAAAACCTATGATCACCCCCCCCCCTATTGTCATACTAGGAGGTTCAAGGATAAGATAGAGAAGGAAATCAAGGAATTGTTGGCGATGGGACACATTAGACCGAGTAGCAGCCCATTTGCTTCTTCAGTTGTCTTAGTTCTGAAGAAGGATGGCACCATGAGGATGTGCATTGATTACCAAGCCTTGAACAATAAAACCATCAAGAACTGGTACCCTATCCCACTCATTGATGAGTTAATGGATGAAATACATGGGGTAGTTTTCTTATCAAAAATTGATCTACACTCTGGATATCATCAAATCAGCATCCGAGAGCAGGACATAGAGAAGATGACATTTCGATGTTATTTTGGACACTTCAAGTTCTTGGTTATGCCATTTGGGCTAACCAATGCACCTGCTACATTCCAGTCTTACATGAACCATATATTCAGGGATCAGTTAAGGAAATCAGTATTGGTTTTCTTCGACGACATCTTGATCTATAGCTGGTCATCGCAAGAGCATATGAGGCACCTAAATGAGGTATTGAGCATCATCGAGGCACAATCATTATATGTCAAAGAGTCCAAGTTTGAGTTTGGTATGACAGAGCTTCTTTACTTAGGCCACATCATCAGTGCACAGGGGGTACAGGTGCACCAAGAGAAGATCAGGGCCATTCTGGATTGGTCGATGCCCAGGAACGTGACAGAATTGAGGAGCTTCTTCGGGCTGTGCAGCTATTATAGGCGATTCGTTCAGGGTTTTTCTTAGCTTGGAGCACTGCTGACATATCTTACCAAGAATGGGGCCTTCATATGGACCAAGAAATCACAAGAATCCTTTGATCACATGAAGGAAATCGTGGGCACTTGTCCAATGTTGGCACTAGCAGACTTCACCTTGCCATTTGTACTAGAGTGTGACACATCCGGCAAAGGGATCGGTGCAGTTTTGATGTAGGGAGGACACCCCATTGTATTCAAAAGCAGGAAGCTTAGTCAAACTGAGAGGTTGTACTCCATTTATGACAAGGAAATGTTGGCAATCATGCATGTCTTGGCCAAGTTCAAACAATATTTGGTGGGCAGCAAATTCGTGGTCAAGACCGATCACAACAGTTTGAAGTATTTCCTTAAGCAGAAGGACCTCAGTGAGCGCCAACAGAAATGGGTGTTGAAGGTACAGGAATTTGAATTTGACATAGAGTATGTCAAGGGGAAGAAGAATATTGTGGCCGATGCACTATCGAGGAGACCTGCGGCATGTTCTTTGATGGAGATTTTAGCATATTGAAAATCCCACTTGTTAGTGGAATATTCCAAGAAAAAATTCGCTTATGAGGTGATGGATGGGAAGATATAGGATGACCAATATAGGGTCATTGACGATGTCATATTTTACAAGGATAGAGTCTACTTGGTGCCAGATTCAGGGCTCAAGAAGAAGATCTTCACCGCAGTTCATGATTCACCTCTAGCAGGCCATCAGGGGTTTTTCAAAACCTATAGATAGATCAGATAGAGGTTCTCATGGAAGGGCCTCAAACAGGACGTTATGAGACAAATTAGTGAGTGTGTGACTTGACAGTAGAACAAGTCAGAGCATGCTCTTCCAACAGAGCTACTTCAGCCACTCCCCATTCTAGAGTATAAATGGGAGAGTATATCTATGGACTTCATCACAGATCTACCCAAGGTCCAAGGTAAGGACTGTATATATGTATTGGTCGACAGATTGACTATGTTTTCTCACTTCTATGCCATACCGACAGAGTATAGCACAGTTCAGGTAGCCAAGATTTTCTTCAGGGAGGTCTTCAAACTTCATGGGTTGTTGAAGAACATCGTTAGTGATAGGGAAAGTCAGTTCATAGGGACATTTTGGAGAGATTTGTTTCGGTTGGTGGGGACAGAGTTGACACCTAGCACCAGCTATCACCCTCAGACAAATGGGAAGACTGATATTGTCAACAAGTGGGTTGAAGGGTATTTGAGGAACTATGTAGGAGGACAGCAGAGAACATGGGTAAAGTGGTTACATTTAGGAGAACATTGCTACAACACCACCTTCCACATGTCCATTGGTATGACACCCTTCTGAGCATTGTATGGATATGATGCTCCCACTTTGGTAGACTTGGTCTTCGGGGAGAGTAGAGCTCCCAAGGACAAGGATTGGATCATAGAAAGTCAGGAGATTCTCAAGTTGTTGAAAGAGAACCTGCAGATGGTGCAAAACCGATAGAAGATAAGTGCGGACAGGCATAGGATAGAGCGCATATTTGAGGTTGGAGATTTTGTTTTCTTGAGACTCCAACCCTGCAGACAGTCATCTCTGAAGAAGAGTGGGGCCGAGAAGCTCAAGCCCAAATTTTATGGTCCTTACAGGATCATGCACTTAGTAGGTGAGGTTTATTACAAGCTAGAGCTTCCAAAGTGGAGCAAGATTCATAACGTGTTCCACGTGTCTTGCCTCAAAAAGGCAGTGGGACAATTCATTAGCACATCAGAAGAGATTCCTCCATTGGATGACGAGGGATAGTTGGAGTTATTTATGGAGGAGGTTTTGGAGTTCCGAGAGTGGAAACTGAGGAGCAAGGTCATCAGAGAGTTTTTGATCATATGGAGAGAGCTTCCAGTAGAGGACGCTACTTGGGAGAGAGAGCAGGTTTTGCAGCACCCTGGACTGGTATTGCTTGAGGACAAGCAATTTCGGGAAGGGAGGACTGTAATGCCCCTTTCCAAATAGGAGCTCCAAAGAGGAGGTTTAATGGTCTAAACTACCCATTTAGACTATAGCTAGGGCCAAAGAGGGGTAAACAGGGTTACTAGAGGTCACACTAAGCACAGGTGTTATATTCGGAAAGTGACATTGAGCTAAAAAGGGTTAAAAACACTTTTAAGTCATTATGAGCTAAAAATAGAAGTCAACAGTGAATTAGGGTTTCAGCAGTGATTTAGGGTTTTGGAAGTCAACAGTGAATTAGGGTTTCAGCATGATTTAGTGTTTTGGAAATCTATAAATGAAGGTTCAGCGACCTAATTCATGATTATGCATATTATGACTTGTCATTGAGGAGAAGAGGTGCATCTTAGGAGAGATAGTTCAGTGGATTCCAGAAGGAAGACACCAGTTGTTGATTTCAGTATTGAGAGACACGCCCTAGTCACCAGGAATATCATTCATGTCTTCCATCATTCTTCAACAGTAGTTACATAGTGTTCAGCAGCAAGGGTGCATTCATCCAGAGGGAGGGCGCAGCTTTTGAGAGGGTTTTTAGTCGAATTATCCCATCCAGGAAGAGTTCTGAGATTTCCCTCCGACCCATTTGAGAGGAGGGCAAGGCACATATTTTCCCTAGTTCCTCATCAGATTCCGATGGAGGAATCAACTGGGACATATTTCCTAGACTTGGATGTGCAACACTTTTGGCGGGCATATTTGGGGTTCTAAAGTGAGCATCAAACCAGATTCAGGGAAACCCTTCCAACCCATTTCTCAGTAGACTAAGGCAGTCATTTTGAGACATATCTCATATGATTCTGACGGTGGAATCACTAGGACATATTTTTCCAGAAGAAGAGGGGCGCATTCCCCCAGGGGTATCCATCCGGGGTCCAGATTCATTAGCAGAGGGTTCCGACAGATACCAGTACTGAGGACTAGAGAAGGGTGCATTATTTGGGATAGTTTCTAGGCCATTCCGAGAAGTATATCTCCCAGGGTGAACTTTCCAGACTTCCAGCAGTTACTGTCGGAGTTTTCATAGTCCCAACACATCCATTGATTCTGCAGTGCTCCCATATTCTGGGTATTATCTTTTAGTTGCTTATTTGTATTCCAGATAAGATCCTTTGTCTTCTGATCTAGTCGAGTATTGTTAGTTTATTCAGCCGCATTTGTCCATTTTGTAATCCATAGAGATATCATAATACAAACTTTGCAGTCCTTTGTCGCGTTTATTATTTGTATGATCATTTATATGTTGTATACCATTGATCCTACACACACATTAGTAGCATTTCCTAGACTATCCAAGTCAGGAACATTACATGTGTGGTCGCTTCCTCGGTGTGTGTGTCGTGGCTCCCACCTAATGGTGTCGAAGGTGGAGATATGAATAGATGAATTCTGACATCTATATGAGGGCTTGCATCAGGAACCTGTGGAATCTATGTAGCACCATTACTACTGACATCATGCATGTTAGTGTCAACAGGATCCAAAAATTTCTGTATAAGTAAGTAAACATTTTTTCGTTTACATAATGTAAAATTTAAAAATAAATCTTTCATTATTGATCTTATGATACAAAAATAAAACCACTTGAAACTATGGTTATTAAATTATATGTCTTAAGCCTTGTCATAACTTCTTTGATCCTTTTTTCAACCTCGGGAGTTTGATCTAGAATATCTAACAAGTGAGCTAGTTCCTTGTTTGTTTTATTGATCTTTTTTCTAATTAAAACCATAGGGTCGAGGGACTCATACAAATCCCTTTCACCAAGAAAATCATCATCAGTATCACGTGTCGCCGACTACATATTCAATAAAATAAATGATAATTCAGTTATGTAAGCAAATAAAATAACTAATCTCCACAGAAATTAAATGCACATTAAATGCAATTCAAAAATTGTTGTTCATTTACCTGTTCTAAGGTCACTTTTGATTTACCATGATCATCCTACCACATTACAACAAAATTATAACCATGATCATTATCATGAGAAACAAATTCAAATGTATGATAAATCCTCCCTCTTTATTTACATCCAAGGAGGAATGTTATTGTTGATAACAAAAATAGGACACACTGAGTAAATAGACTGAAGCTCTCCAAATAGATTAACATCATAAAGAACATAATGAAAATCATAAAATATAAGAGTCATTTATTACAGGTTGGGTAAATTAGTATACATACTGCCCCCATAATAGAAACATATGTATCTATTTGATTCAAATTGTAATCAATCAATAACTCTTCCCCTGCAACTATTGATTTTATTACACATATGAATACATGGTTTCCTTCACGCCCCTCAAATATGCAATTGGGTCGCTTATTTGTGGTCATAGGTCGTGTAATGTTTATAAAACCTACAATATTTCCCGTTGCTTTTGGCCTTCCATCAATATAGATAGTTTCTCCTTTATTTTGATCATTGTCTTTTAGTTGTATATAATTTGCATCCAAGCGATATCGTCACATACTTTTTGTATGTTGGACTATTTGTATCCAATATTTGTAGATATAATAGGGTCCGACGTACTCCATCGATTTAGCTAATCTGTCGTAACATACCTTTATGTGAACCATGGAAAATAGCCCCAAACCATGTAGTGACAATGGAGCAATCTGGTATATCCTTTTGTTTACACAAAAATCAATGTTTATTTCCGAAAGATCCTTGGGTACCCATAGTTTCACTATATGGTTGTACCTCAAGGGAACCTCGTTGTCTTCTATTCTCTCATGATCATAAGAACATGATCCCCCTTTTCACAAGAAAAAAGTCCATGCATCTATGGAATTTTCTTCTGATCTTCTCACCTCTAGTTGATCTCCGCCTATTAGACCTACTAGATGTCTCACTTTCCTCTATTCTACCTAAAATTCCCTCACTCAATGAAGATAGATCTGACAAATGCATGTTTTTTTGTACATCCTATAACACCATTAATGACAGAAACAATCAGTCAATCAAGATGTAACACTAGTTCATTATTAGTATCCTTTTGGTATCACAGTAAGCTCATAATGATTACCATAGTGTTACTCTTTCACTATTGTATTATGCTCTATTACTATTGGTATACTATCTGGGAATTATAGGGGCATGTTTAGAGTCAAATGATACATGCCAACAAGTGGCAGTAATAGGACACGATTCTAGTTGGAATACCCTAGAATTGATGCCATTAGACACAAACTCAATCCTAAGGGGTCGCAATCAATGTAATGACAAGGAGACAATCCTCGGTTAAATTTGAGTGAATTATTAAGATGCACACCCACTATACTTTGGTTTATATGCATGTATATTTTCATCCTAAATATGTGAAACCCACTGTATGAATGTGTCAAGTCACTGGTGACTCATTGCTCTGCATCACATGTGCCATATCCTGCAATAGAGGAACAACATCCTAGGTGAAAACCTGGGGCATCCTTCAAATAACTATGTCATGGGAATCATGATCAAAACAAAATATGAAATCAAGTAAATCCAATGTTCATAAGATATACTAGTCCTTAAATCATGAAAATTATGTTGTTACTTAAGATATAAGCCACATGAACAATTTACATCAGTATCCCTTTCAAATTTCACACTAGCTCGAGATTGTATGTAAGTTGGCAAGTTTGAATATGGGAGGACCTTCATCTGGCTCGATTAGGTGTGCCAACCAAAACAGTGAAATAAAAGACCCAAGAAGAGGAATATGTCCCGAGGGAAGCAGTGAAAGAAAATACCCAAGCTGGGGAATATGTCCTAGGGGAAGTAGTGAAAGAAATGAACCCTTCAGGAGTAAGTGTGATAGTGATATGGATTGGGGTTACTTCATAGCTTATGGTGTCATTCAGTCCATTTCTATGAGCCCCTTTGTGGAGGGTGTTCTTGCTTTGAGTTACCACTTTCTAAGTGTTATGTTTTTCCAAACCCCTTAATATACCTTTTTATTTGTCCTCTTATCATATTTTCAAGTCCCCTTCATAAGGTTTCAAGCTATAGCATCATTGCTTTAGGACCGGGGTGAATGCAGAAAGGGTAGAGCTCAAGTTTGGATTGGATTTTAGAGTCCTTTTCTATTATTTCTTTCTTTCTTTAGCATTATTTTTTTTGTATGTTTCTTTTTCTTAGTAGATGCAATCAACCTCTGGGCCTTCAGCCCCTCTTCTCATGAGAAAATGGACCATGACACATTATCTAAGCTTAGTAAACTATGACAGGATCCAAGATGGAAATTGTTAAGTATGGTGGGAAAACAGAATGTTACATTGTGAGGGCCCCCCAATGGTACCCCTTTTCCCTGGGTGGTGACAATACGAGACTAAGGCACACATGATGGTGACCAAGGTGAAACAAGGAAACAAACATAACTTCTTTATCTAGTGATCCATTATCCACAAATTCAACCAATGATCATCATCCACATGCCTAGTATATTAAGCACAACACTTCGCATGAAAGAAGGACTAACATACCTCATGGTAAAACTTTCTTACCATCTCCCATACACTAAGTTGATAGGATGTGATGAGCTTGGTTGATCTAAAGTATAAGAGGCAATCTGAGGGGGGATTTTGGGCTGCTATTTGTGGACATTGGGTTGCTATTTGTGGACATGTTGATCATCATCATGGTTGGGATCACTATCTTCATTGCAGACCATGAGACATGGTGTCCTATAATTACCCCTAGGCATGGGGGGTAATAGGAACAAAGGTCTCATTATATTCAATGCCTTCTTGTTGAGAAAAACCTTTTGCCACCAAGAGAGATTTATGACACTCAATAACAACTTCGGAGGTAAATTTGGTCTTATAGACCCATGGACATTTTACGATGTCCTTCCCTTGAGGACGAGTCACAAAATACCAAGTATGATTCTTCAAAAGATTATTCATCTCATCGTGAATAGCCTGTTCCCATTTAGGTTTTCCTTTTTCATTTGAGTAAGATATAGGATCACAAGTATCAAGAACACGCACAGAGCCATCAAAGAAACACTAGCATGTTTCTTGTGACTATGAGTTTGTTGACCTGAAGATACATCACCAACATCAAGTCTAGCATCTTCAATCATTTTAGTGGCCCATCTAGGGAGGCAGGAAAAAGGTGAATTGATATCCTCTACAAAAGGTTGATTAGAAGAAGGATCAGTTTCAGTCGAAGGAGACAGAAGACTATTCAAAACAATGATCAACTATATGTTCAAATCAAGAACAAAGGTCGACGACCCTGTCAAAACAAGAACAAACTTCGACTGCCCGGTTGAAACACTAAAAAAAGGAACAGGTGAACCATTTTTGAAAACAGCATCAAAGGAATCATCCTATAATAAACCAGAGGAATCATTCAACAACTTAATGCCTAAATACTTTTCATCAAAAAACACATTTCTTTTGATAATGATCTATCGTTTGACATAGTCAAATAGTTGATAGGTTGTGGATTCTTCATAGTATCTGATAATGATGCAAGCACGACTCTTCTTTTTCAAGGAATGGACCCAAGTAAATCAAGAGAGATTATTGATGTAGGTAAAAGTATATAAATTTTCACCTGCTAAGGAGGTTTGATTGAGGCAATAGAGATTACTATGAATATGCTCCTGGTGGATTCTTTGATCGTCATTCTTTGCCAGAGTCTAAAGGGATCTGATGATGTTTTTTCTACCACATCCCCTACAAATGCCATTAGGTGGAAAAAATTCAGGAAGACCAACAACCATATTATGTGTGGCCATCGACTTCGGACTTCAAAAATTTAGGTTTCCAAGTCATTCATACCAAATTCTTCTTTGTTCATCAGTGTGAGAAACAAGGGCAGCTAGTCTAGATTCAATTCAAGGGAGGTCACAAAACTTGTAGAGTCCATCCTTTGAGTCGATAAAACCTTCAGAAAAAATCAACTTGTCATTCTTAAAATCCTTATCAAAGAACCAATGACCAGAACTCAACAATATTGCTTGTCTCTATTAGTTTGAGAAACCAACAACAAATTTGCACTTAGGTTTGGCACACGATAGACGTCGACAATTTTACCATGTCGATAGGGAATATCACCATGACCAAAAATGTCAAGAACGAAATCATCAACAACATAGATCTTTCGCTCGACAACTTTATCCAAGTACAAGAACAGAGAGGTATCTTTGGCCATATGATGAGCATGACCAGAATTGACTACCCACTCATGTTGTGAGGTATGAGTAAGAAACGCTTAAGAAGTTTCAACTTGGAAGGAAAAATTGTTGGTCTAATGATTGACAACTAACACGTCTCCTTCGATCTTCTTAACCTTCACCTCTAAGTCATCCCTCTTCTTCCAACAGGTTTTCTCTACATGTCCAAACTTTCCACAGTATAGACATGTTTCCTTCTTTCAATTCCTCTTAATGGATGTTGACTCATTAGTCTTCAATGTAGTTTTTTGGTCGAGACATTCTTATTTGTGTACAGGAGCATCAGAACATTCTCTTTCCTTCTAATTCATCTTTCCTTTTCCCTTGACCAAGTGAGCTTGATTTTTACCACCAATATTCCCTTCATCAAGAAACCTATATTTCTCATTAATCAATAAACTCGGAGAACCTTATATGAACTGAATATTGTAGCCCAGTGGGTGACAAAGGGACCCAAAATATGTCGTGGCTATAGGTTCAGTATTCACTATAGGACAGACATGTATGATGATAGGAACCTCTGGCACTACAACCATAGTGGTTGAAGGTGTCGAAGGATTAACGTTGACTATAGTGGGTATGGGAGTTGAAGGACTCCCTGTATCTTTTTGACTTGATTTAGTACTCATCTTCATACGATCACAAGTTTGGTAAGTGGAGGTGTAGGTACCACGTATGATAACTTTATGCCTTTTAGAAGGAAAAGACTTAAAATGAGGTGGTAACTATAAAAAGTGGTGAGACCTACGGGGAAGTTGGTCTGACTCCACGATAACTCAAGACTCGTCATATAAAAAATAACAAATCCTAAGGCCAGCTAGTAATCAAAGAGCACACCAAATTAAAATAAACAAAAGGCCAATATGCACACAAATAGGATAAAGTAGCTGAAAGGGGCCTCCCTCTCTAAAGTAGGTATTCCTCGCCCAAGAGGGGCCTAAGACTCCTCTGCTAAAGATCGAAGGAAACAGAGTCATTTATAAGGGCCCTCATGGGATTAAAAACCAGTCGGTTAGATCCCCCCGGAGAGGTAATCCTCCATAAAGGTTGTGTGTTGTCGGACCCTTATCTGACCGAGGGTACCTGCAGAATAACCCTTGCAAGTAACCTATGTGGTACCTAAGTCAAGAAACTAAGTGACCATGATATAACCAATGCACAATTGAACAGTCATAAGTCATATCCATCGCATGGGCATGGTAAAAAAGCCTGAAACATCGAAAGCACCGCCTCTCACAGAGGTAAAGGTACTAGCAATATCCCCATATATGAATAAATCCCCAGAAATATATCTTACGCTAAGAAGGTATTGGGGGGGTATCCCTTCAACCAAACTCACGCGACCTCGTAATTAACTCTGGTGTAAGCAGAGCCTCCTAATATTGCCGATTATACAATGGATTTCTCCACTCCCTTAGTCATACATATATGTTGATTTAATATCCTTGGAGAAGTTTACTCACAAAATCCTATTCCAAGGCTCTAAATCATAAGCTAGTTTGTGCACCCTAGAAAACAAAATCGTTACTAATTAATTTTAAATTATAAGCGTTACTTTTAGTGGCCTTTATTACTCAAAAAGGTGCGGTCATGAAACTAATGATTTTATGACTTGGCAGGTAAAATAAATGAATATGAACACAATGCAAAGTCCTAACTTCAATTCCCAATAAATGATATGCTTTTCAAAATGCAATTTTCAATTTAGTTATGCAATTCCAAATAAGATGCAATCTTTCTTTACATGTACTAAGATCAATGATAAAGACCATACATTCATGTTATAATTTGTCCATCGGTGAACCATACAATGATAAATACCATACATTCATGTTATAATTTATCCATTGGTGAACCATACATTCATGTTAGAATTTATTCATTAGTGAACCATAAACCTACACTGACATATCCATAATATCTAGAGGACATAATCAAAATATTATGCATACCTAAATGGTTATTTTTTAATTTATCAATCGAACATACAACAAAAAATTGATGTGGTGCTCAACATCATGCCTCATACATGGAAAATAAAAATGTTGTTGTAAAGTTGCAACTATATTTGATGTGACAAAATGCCCAACCAACTTCAAGAAATGAGATTTCCAAATCAACAAATCCCTAGGTTCAGTTGCAAGTGAGCACATCCTATCAAGTCAATACAAAATATCTTTATTCATATGAAAATCAACCGAATTAATAATAATTCTTGTGTAGGTAGTGTGCCATCCTTATTGAATGGTCGCATAAACTTTTACAAAATTTATGTGTCTATTGTAGAACTCTTTCTAGTGTTCTATATCACACCTTTTTGTGTTAAGAACCACTGCGAATGATATTGGTAGTCGACTCGAATATTAGTCTACATTTTTATCTCTTCAATGTAAATGTTTGATAACCAATTGGAATTGCTATAAGAAATTCCATTTAATATGTGGTCTGTTCTCAATTTTTCTATAGGTCTGTAGTGGCTTATGGTTAGATTGAATAACAATTTATTTTCCCTATACATAGTGTCTCCACTAGTTAACTACTTAAGCAATGGAGCACATCTCTCTATCATAACTTCAAAAGTTGTGGATTGTGTCATTGAATGTCTCTAAGTAAAACACAATGGAATGACATTGTTGTGTCAGAAAAATACCTATCCCATAGTCATATGCATCATCTTCTATATCAAAAGGATGAGAAACATATAGTATTGTAAGAATAGGTGTAGTGCATAGCTTCAACATCTTCACTTCTTCAAAAACATTTTGTTGCACCTTGGTCTAGATGAAATTAACCAATCCCCCAAAAAATGAAGTTTTATTCTTATTTAGGAAATGTAGTGGGTATGTGTGGACTTGTTTAGACCTCGTTCTTCATAAATTCCAATGACTTAGTCTTCCATAAATGTCAACGACTTAGTCTTCCATAACTTATGGAGTTGTGTTCCTTAGTAAGCTCAATATAAATTTAGAATAACATCAAAATCTTGTTGCATAAGTTGCATAGTTGCGTGGAAGACTCCTTGATAGGGCACGTTTCTTGGAAAGATTGGTACCCACTACCCAATATTGATGATCTCATAAAGATCAAAGATTTAAAAAATAGTATATCTCTGGTGAAATCGGGTGGATATCAAAAGGTGGTCACCTAGTTCTCATCAATTATGTTATAGAAGCTATCCTAGTATATTGGCATCTTCTAGAATATCTCTAGGAATAATATCATTCTACAAATAAAAAAGAACACCATCTACTAAGGCTTGGTTTGTTGCATTTAGATTTTTATTTTTTTAATTGAATTTGGAGTATATTGAGAATTTGGTAGTGTAAGATTAGCATCCACTTAAGAGGAAATTTCATTAGATTCAATTGACTGGTGAGATCCTCTAGAAGGATCTTCATTGATTTCAATAGTTTTAATAATTTCATGTTGTTGTATCTCTCAAATTTGTTGAAAATGAAATCTTATGGTGGTGATAGTCTACCCATCAAATAGAATAATCACAGTGGTCCATCACCATGAGTGATTAATTTGAGACAACCTTGAAATATATCTTCTGCCCCATGGGACACCTTGATGATGCATACATACAGTGACAGAGATTGTACTTAAAGAAAGGCTAGATTATTCTAAACTCCATTGCAAAGTACCACCAAACATTGATTAAGGTGAATGATAAAATCCTTAAATGCCTAAGGGTTCTCAAAATAAATGCATTTTTGCACTAGTACCTTATGGAAGAAATGGAATTCCTACCATGAACAAGTTGAGCGATGCTTGTTGCAATGAATTTGGAAGGAAAGTTCAAGAGATATAGTGGACCCAACAAAGGAGTACCCCAAAATTTCTTCAATCACTTTTTTTAAAAGGACATCTAATTCCAATCTTGCAAATTCCATTGGAAGGAAAAACAATAGACATAAGGTTCTCAAAATACTAGTTTCAAGAAACCCACATATGGAATGTGGTCTGGTCATCATCAAACATCCACTAATTCAAATAAAAATTGCATAGTGCGAAAGAAAACCATGATCGTGAATACATGTAAGAATAGTGATACTAATTTGGAACCTCCAACATGTCTTGTTGTTAACATTAGCAGTCCAACCACATATCCATTGCAACCAAGGTTAGAGTATCTGAAAGCACATACCATTATTTCCCTCCTTTCCCTCAGTATCAAATGGCCCTTGCTGGTCTTGCATGCAAGTATCGGTCTTGGTATGGAATTCCCCTCAATGATCTCACGCGTACTTTCCCTCAGTCTCGGATGACCCTCAAAGGTCTCAATGCCCTTAGTCTCGAATGGCCTTAGTCTCATATGCCCTCAATATCAATGCCCTCAGTCTCGGATTCCCTCAGTCTCAATTCCCTCAGTCTTGGATCTCAGTCTCCACTCCTGC
>JASDQU010948783.1:56876-72122 GCA_032191745.1 Picea mariana
GGGTCGCAATCAATGTAATGACAAGGAGACAATCCTCGATTAAATTTGAGAGAATTATTAATACGCACACCCACTATACTTTGGTTGATAGACATGTCTATTGTCATCCTAAATATGTGAGACCCATTGTTTGAATGTGTCATGTCACTGGTGACTCACTGCTCTGCATCACACATGTCATATCCTGCAATAGAGGAACACTATCCTAGGTGAAAACCTGGAGCTTCCTTCAAAGAACCATGTCATGGGCATCACGATCAAAACAAAATATGAAATCAAGTAAAGCCAATGTTCATAAGATATACTAGTCCTTAAATCATGCAAAGTACATTGTTACTTAAGCTATACGCCACGTGAACAATTCACATCAGTATCCCTTTCAAATTTCACACTAGCGCCTTAGGACTGTATGTAAGTTGGAAATTTTGAATATGGGAGGACCTTCATCTGGCTCTATTAGGTTTTCCAACCAAAACAGTGAAAGAAAATACCCAATAAGAGGAATATGTCCTGGGGGAAGCAGTGAAACAAAAGAACCAAGCAGAGGAATATGTCCTGGGGGAAGTAGTGAAAGAAATGATCCCTTCAAGAGTAAGTGTGATAATGATATGGATCGGGGTTACTTCATAGCTTATGGTGTCATTGAGTCCATTTCTATGAGTGCCTTTGTGGAGGGTACGCTTTCTTTGAGTTACCACTTTCTAAGCGCTATGCTTTTCCAAACCCCTTAATCTACCTTTTTATTTGTCCTCTTATCATATCTTCAAGTCCCCTTCATAAGGTTTCAAGCCATAGCATCATTACTTTAGGACTGGGGTGAACACGGAAAGGGTAGAGATCAAGTTTGGATTGGCTTTTAGAGTCCTTTGCTATTGTTTATTTCTTTCTTTAGCATTATGTTTTCCGTATGTTTCTTTTGCTCAGTAGCTGTAATCAACCTCTAGGCCTTCATCCCCTCTTCTCATGAGAAAATGGACCATGACCCATTACTGAAGCTTAGTAAACTATGACAGGCTCCAGGATGGAAATTTTTAGGTATGGTGGGAAAACAAAACGTTACCATTGTGAGGGACCCCCAATGGTACCCCTTTTCCCTAGGTGGTGACAACATGGGACTAAGGCACACATGCTGGTGACCAAGGTGAAACAAGGAAACAAACATAACTTCTTGAGCTAGTGATCCATTATCCACAACTTCAACCGATGATTGTCATCCACATGCCTAGTATATTAAGCACAACACTTTGCATGAAAGAAGGACTAAAATACCTCATGGTGACACTTGCTTACCATCTCCCATACACTGAGTTGACAGGATGTGATGAGCTTGGTTGATCTAAAGTATAAGAGGAAATCTGAGGGGGGATGATGGGATGCTATTTATGGACATGTTGATCATCATCATGGTTGGGATCACTATATTCATTGTGGACCATGAGACATGGTCTCCTCTAATTACCCCTAGGTATTGGGGGGTAACAGGAACAAAGGTCTCATTATAGTCGATGCCTTCTTGTTGAGAAAATCCTTTTGTGACCAAGCGAGCTTTATGACACTCAACAACACCTTCGGAGGTAAATTTGGTATTAAAGACCCATGGAAATTTTACGATGTCCTTCCCTTGAGGACGAGTCACAAAATACCAAGTATGATTCTTCAAAATATGATTCATCTCATCTTGCATAGCTTTTTCCCATTCAATTTGTCCTTGTGCATTTGAGTAAGAGATAGGATCACAAGTCTCAAGAACACACGCACAGGTGTGATGATAGGAACCTTCAGCACTACAATGATAGTGGTTGAAGGTGTTGAAGGAGTATCATTGACTATAGTGGGTATGGGAGTTGAAGGACTCCCAGTATCTTTCTAAATCGATTCATTACTCATCTTCGTATGATCACAAGTCTGGTAAGTGGAGGTGTATGTACCACACATGTTAACTTTACGCCTTTTACAAGGAAAAGACTCAAAATGCAGTGGTAATTGTAACAAGTGGCGAGACCTGCGAGAAAGTTGGTCTGGCTCCACGATGACTCAAGACTCGTGATATAAAAAAAAAATCCTAAGGCTAAATAGTAATCAAAGAGCACACCAAAGTAACATAAACAAAAGGCCAATATGCACACAAATAGAATAAAGTGGTTGAAAGGGGCCTCCCTCTCTAAAGTAGGTATGCCTCACCCAAGAGGGGCCTAAGACTTTTCTGCTAAAGATCGAAGGTAACTAAATCAGTTATAAGGGCCCTCGTGGGCTTAACAAATAGTCAGTGAGATCCCCTCAGAGAGGTAATCCTCCATAAAGGTTGTGTGTTGTCTGACCCTTATCTGACCCAGGGTACCTGTAGAATAACCCCTATAAGTAACCTATGTGGTACCTAAGTCAAGAAACCAAGAAACCACGATATAATCGATGCACAAGAGAGAAATCGTAATTCAAATCCACTGTATGGGTAGGGTAACAAAGCCCGAAACCTCGAAATAACCGCCTCTCACAGAGGTAAAGGTACTAGAAATATCCCCATATATKAATAGATCCCTAGAAATATATCTGACGCTAAGAAGGTATTGGAGGGATATCCCTTCAACCAACCTCACGCAATCTCGTGCTTGAATCCAGTGTAAGTGGAGCCTCYTGATATTACMGATTATACAATAGATTTCTCCACTCCCTTAGTTAGAGACATATGTTTATTTAATATCCTTGGATAATTTTACTCACAAAATCCTATTCCAGGGCTCTAAATCCTAAGCTACTTTGTGAACCCTAGAAAATAAAATTGTTACTAATCAATTTTAAATTATAAGCGTTRCTTTTAGTGGCCTTGCTTAGTCAAAAAGGTGAGGTMGTGAAACTAATGATGTTATGACTTAGMAAGTAAAATAAATGAATATGAACACAATGCAAAGTCCTAACTTCAATTCCCAATAAATGATATGCTTTTCAAAATGCAATTTTCAATTTATTTCTACAATTCTAAATAAGATGCAATATTTCTTTACATGTATTAAGATCAATGATAAAGACCATACATTCATGTTAGAATTTATCCATTGGTGAAACATACATTCATGTTAGAATTTATCCATTGGTGAACCATAAACCTACACTGACTAATCCATAATATCTAGAGGACATAATCAAAATATTATACATACCTAAATGGTGATTTCTCAATTTAGCAATCAAACATGCAACAAAAAAATTGAGGTGGTACTCAACATCATGCCTCGTACATGGCGAATAAAAATGTTGTTGTAAAGTTGCAACTATATTTGATGTGACAAAATTCCCAACCAACTTCAAGAAATGAGATTACCAAATCAACAAATCCCTAGGTTCACTTGCAAATGAGCACATCCTATCAAGTCAATAAAAAAGATCTTTATTCATATGAAAATCAACCGAATTAATAATAAGTCTTGTGTAGGTAATGTGGCATCCTTATTGAATGGTTTCATAAACTTTCAAAAAAATTATGTGTGTATTGTAGAGCTATTGCTAGTGTTCTATATCACACATTTTTTTGTTAAGAACCACTGCGAATGCTATTGGTGGTCGACTCGAATAGTAGTCTACATTTTTATCTCTTCAATGTAAATGTTTGATAACCAATTGGAATTTCTATAAGAAATTACATTTCATATGTGGTGTGTTCTCAATTTTTCTCTAGGTCTATAGTGGCTTATGGTTAGATTGAATAACAATTTATTTTCCATATACATAGTGTCTCCACTAGTGAACTACTTAAGAAATGGAGCACATCTCTCTATCATAACTTCAAAAGTTGTGGATTGCGCCATTGAATGTCTCTAAGTAAAACACAATGGAATGACATTGTTGTGTCAGAAAAATACATATCCCATAGTCATATGCATCATCTTCTATATCAAAAGGATGAGCAACATATTGTAGTGTAAGCATAGGTGTAGTGCATAGCTTCAACATATTCACTTCTCTAAAAACATGTTGTTGCACCTTGGTCTAGAAGATGAAGCCTTGTTTCCTCAAATTCCCTCTTAAGATTAACACCGTAGGGTTGAACTAGTGAAGGAAAGAGAGGTGAGAGGAAACAACTATTATAAGGGAGGGTGAAATTTGGAAATTCTAGCCTACAACTAGTAAGGGCATTAGAGGTGGAATTATTGTGAGGTGACATGAATGAAGATATGAAGTGATGATGTTAAAGGGAAAAATCAAATGCATTAATGATGGTGAGGTGATATTATCAATATTTTGAAAAGGAACCATTAAAGGCACTAATATTAATTGTAAGGTGACATTATTGAGGGCATGTGCCATTGATTCTAGCTAAAAGGCATTGTTGAAGGCATGAGGTGAATATGTTAGAATGGGGATGGAAAAGGAACCATCATTTTCTTATGGATATGGTGAACCATACATTCATGTTAGAATTTATCCATTGGTGAACCATAAACCTACATTGATAGATCCATAATATCTAGAGGACATAATCAAAAGATTATACATACCTAAATGGTGATTTTTCAATTTAGCAATCGAACATGCAACAAACAAATTGAGGTGGTGCTCAACATGATACAATGGATGATTGTGTTTCATAATGTTTTCGGATTCAAGAGCCTAGGTATATATTGACCCTTATGTTCCTCAGTGTTGCATGGATCCTTCCCCAACACCAATACTTGATTTAAACATGTGTTTTATGATATTTTCGGTCCAATACTAGAATGGGTGGAGTGAGATTATTATGTTTTCTAGTTGTGCAACACTTCCCACTGAATTGACCTCATACCAAAATCAAATTCTATAATGTTTTAGGTCCAAGAAAAAACCATGAAGAATTTAAGGGATGAGACATGGAATACAAATGGGATGAAATATGATTAAAAGAACAAGATTTCCCTACATGGTGTTCATTCAAGATGAGACAAGGATGGCACATATGCATAATGGGTGAAGATAAAACATTGACATGAATAGTAAATAAAGACTATATGTGCATATGACAATCCTATAAAGTGTCATACTACCACACTAATGTTGGAAGATTGGTTGTTGTCATTGATGTCAACCCTAGTCATTGGTTTTGGACCACAATATTGATGAAGGTATTTGGACATGAAGGAAAATGCACATGAAGATACAACACCCATGGATGGATAGTATACATCATGTTTTTTCCGGTGGTATGTGGCACACCACGTGGATCCTCGTGGTTGAGGAGAAATGAATTTTTAAAGATGACAAAGTGAATTGAAGGAAGTACATGTAGGCCTTGAAGATAATTAAAGAAAAGAATTACAAAATAAGAAAGTGTCAGGTCGGCCCTAATGTAAAAAGGAAGTGACATAAAAGGTGTAAATAAATATCATTATACATTCATTTGAAAAAAAAAGGTCGAATTTCAGAGGAAATAAGAAGTAAAGAAGGTCGGATTTCAAGGGAGGATGAAGTCTTTTGGTGATGTGTTCTAAGTATCAACAATTGGTATCAGAGTGGGTTACCTTCAGTACAGTTTAACCATTGGAAGGAAGATCCTATGAACAAATGGAAGAAAAAATTCCAAATGGGATTCCACCATTTGATGGAAGCATTTTTGAATACTAGAGTAATAGAATGGAAACTTAATTGAAAGCTCTTGGGGAAGAAGTTTGGTTCTCAGTTGCTTCAGGATATAATGCTTTGAAGAAACCAAAGACTGCAGCTCAGAAGGAAGAAAAAAGGAACAACAAATTGGCAATAGATACCATCCTGGATGGATTGACAGATTCAGTGAAATCCAAGGTGGGATCATGTGCATCATCAAAAGAGCTTTGGGACAAGCTAAAAGACCTTTATGCAAGGGAAGAAGCAGAAGAAGAAGAAGAAGTTGAAGAAAATTATAACATCTCAAACTTCAAAGAAGCAAATAGAGGTCAGTTCTTTTTCTTTAATTGTGAAGGAGTAGGACATATTGAATTTAAATGTCCTCATCCAAGGATTGAAAGAGATGACACTGAAGAAGAAAATTCCAATGATGAAGAAGAAAATCATGAAGCATAAATTATTCAACAAGAAGATGAGAATCTTAAAAATTTGAAGCATGTTGAGATAGAAAATAGCAAGCTCAAAGACACGCATAGAAAACTAAGAATCGAATTGGGTAGTTGTGAAAAGACAATTGTAATCTTGAAGAAACAATTAGAAGACATTGAGAAACTAAGAAAAGAAAACATTTTCTTGAAAACTCTACTCGAAGAAGAAAGAAGAATAGGAGAAGTAAGGAATGTCCAAATGATGAAGAAAGAAGAATATTGTGAGAAACTTGAACAAGAAGTTGTCTCATTGAGGAAGATATTGAGAAACTCTCAAGTGCCAAAAGACTTAACACATCTTGGATGCATGGGTGAAACTTCATACAAAGAATATGAAAATACCAACAAGAAGGTTGAAGAAAGAGATACACAGACAGTTGATGAGAAGTGGACTAGGATACCAGAAAGAAGGAATGATTACAAAGGAGATTAATATCCAAAAAGACCTCCTACCTTCAAGAATCAAATAAGCTTCAATAAGTATTAAGGAAACTAGAGAAGAGTATATCATGAACCCAGATGGACTACATCACAAAGAAGGCCACTTACTCCAAGGTATCAAAATTTCTTTCTTGGTCATTGTTATACTTGAAAAAATTTTGGACATAAGGCAATTAATTACAGAATCAATGAAAGGAACAAATATGAAAGAAACATGAATGGTGTACATAGAAGATATGGAAATAATCGTGGATTTGTCAACATAAGTTATAATTCATTTTCCCCATTGATGGACAAAAATATTCTATGCTACAAATGTAATTATATTGGTCACAAATCACAAGATTGCAGATATATGAATGAAGATGTCCCTATGCCAACCACAGTATGGAGAAGGAAAGAGATTCCAAACAGTGAAGATTGTCGAATAGCATTAACCATTGAAGAATGTAAAGAAGAAGATGAATGGTACATAGACAGTGGATGTTCTTCACACATGACCGGGGACCAAGACAAATTCATCAGCTTGAAGAGAAAGGGTGGAAATGTTGCATTTGGAGATTACTCATCTGCCAAAATACTTGGAGAAGGTGTAGTAGAGCTTGGAAGAAAAAATGTAAAACAAAACAATGTCCTATTGGTAGAAGACTTGAAGTATAATCTACTCAGTGTTATTAAAATGTGTGATCAAGGATACACTCTTACGTTTGACTCCCAAAAATGTAAAACCAGAGAAAATAACTCAGGAAGATTGGTTGGAACTATAACAAGAAGATCGAACAACATATACATCCTAGACATGAAGAAGAGAGAGAAGACAGAAGCCACACAAAAGGATTCCAAGGAAGAAAAAGTCCCAAAGACCAAAAATAAGGATGAAGTATTGTTGAGTGCCACATGTTCAGGGGGAGCATCCCCAAAGAAGAAGGTAACCTTATGGCATTGAACTCAGGGGGAGAAGCCCTACCCTTTGCCATTGATGTCAAAGGGGAAGATAAATTGGGATCATGATGATAGGGGGAGCATGAGTGTTGCCATCAATGACAAAGGGGGAGATTGTTGGNAGAAGCCACACAAAAGGATTCCAAGGAAGAAAAAGTCCCAAAGACCAAAAATAAGGATGAAGTATTGTTGAGTGCCACATGTTCAGGGGGAGCATCCCCAAAGAAGAAGGTAACCTTATGGCATTGAACTCAGGGGGAGAAGCCCTACCCTTTACCATTGATGTCAAAGGGGAAGATAAATTGGGATCATGATGATAGGGGGAGCATGAGTGTTGCCATCAATGACAAAGGGGGAGATTGTTGGAAGATTGGTCGTTATCATTGATGTCAACCCTAGTCATTCGTTTTGGAACGCAAGATTGATGAAGGTATTTGGACATGAAGGAAAATTCACATGTAGATACAACACCCATGGATGGATAGTATACATCATGTTGTTTCTGGTGGTATGTGGCACATCACATCGATCCTCATGGTTGAGGAGAAATGAATTTTTGAAGATGACAAAGTGAATTGAAGAAGGAAGCACATGTAGGCCTTGAAGATAATTAAAGAAAAGAATTACAAAATCAAAAAGTGTCAGGTTGGACCTAATGTTAAAAGGAAGTGACATAAATGGTATAAATAACTATCATTATACATTCATTTGAAAGAAAAAAAAGACGAATTTCAGAGGAAATCATAAGTAAAGGGCGGATTTCAAGGGAGGATGAAGTCTTTTGGTGATGTGTTCTAAATATCAACAACTAACAATATCAAGGTTGACTTAATGGATGTGTGGACTAATCATATTCAACTATGTGGTATTGATGATCACAACATGGAAGCTTCAAAAGGACAAGTGGTGGAATTTGAATCTCAAATTTGAGGGAGAATTCAGTTGGGTGCTATAAAACATTTTGGGTCTGCATGATCATGCAATATTTTCAATTTATGGTTTTGTCTACATGAGTACTATGCCAAACATAAAGTTGAATTTTACTTTATTTATAGTTTTTTAAGTCTGATTTGCATGAGTGGATTTTGGCCCTAATATTCTCCACACAAAAGAGATATTGATGGGGGTGGTGAGCATAATCTTTAAGGACTGAAATAATAGAATTGAATTGTAGTTTTTTTTTTTACCTCAACAATGGTGTTGGGTTCCCTTTATTTTGGTAGTGGTTCATAGGCCTAAGGTGTTGGCTCAAATCCTTTACATTAAGCTCTAGGCATGATACCGGGGTTTTAGGTAGCTTCTTGTGAATTTTTTGTTGTTTCGAGGGTGTGTTTATCCCACACACCTTATTGAATGTATGTGGGGGGGATAGATGTTTGGTCTTTTCTCATAGACATATTGCTCCCTTGCACATCAATGAAGTTTTTTTAAAGGGACAAATTAGTTGAGATACGGTCACAACTCTCTCATTTTCATTTATTTAATTTGTTTTCTTCATTGATGGTGTTGGGTTCCCTCTATTTTAGTAGTGGTTTGTAATATGTGTGGAAAAACCTTGGGAATTTACAGTAATGAATGGGATACTAATGATCCCAAGATTGAAATATAAAATGGAGAATGCGAACATGTTCATGGCATGTCTCAAGATAAAAATACCATAAAACTTAAAAGAAGAGAAATAATACCATGTTGAATTGATTTTTGACCTCCTTCTTCTCATGCACAGATTTCAAATGGTGTGCCCTCCTCCTCCTCTATCCAGCGTGCCCTCAATCCTATCCCTCTCCTCATGTTCCCTCCTCTCTTCCCTCAACCTCCTTCTCCTTCTCCTCATGCACAGGTCGACCTCCTTCTCCTCCTCCGCGTTCCCTCCTCTCTACCCTCGGCCTCCTTCTTCTCATGTGCGGGTCGACCTCCTTCTCCTCCTATGTGTGCCCTCCCCTCTGCCCTCGACCTCCTTCTCCTTATCCTCAACCTCCTTCTTCTTCTCCTTATCCTTGCATTCCCTCCTCTCTTCCCTCGGCCTCCTTCTCCTTCTCCTCCTCTATGTGCCCTTCTCTCTGCCATGACCTCACTCTCCTCCTCTCCGTGCGACCTACCTCCTCTGCATGCCCTCCTCTCTGCCCTAACCTCCTCTCCTTCTCCTAGCTCGTGCAACCTACCTCATCTCTTCTCTGACCTCCTTCTCCTCCTAGCTCACACAACCTACGACCTCCTCTCTACTTTGACCTCGGCCTTCTCCTCCAACTAGCTCATGTGGGACGTTAAAATGTGTCTTTTGTTTTTTTGTTTTCAAACTTATGTTTTGTTATTTGTTTCTTTTTTGGCATTCTTTTTTTGTTTTTGTTTTTATTATAGTTATATATAATATAATATATATTATAATTTATATATTATATAATATATATAATTTATAAATTATAATTCATATAATTTATAAATTATAAATTATATATATTATATATATATTATTATATTACATAATATTGTCCCAAGTCTTGGAAACAAAAACTTCTCTAATCATTTTAATGCCTCTTAGGGTTCAAAACTAGGTTGTCTCAATAAAGGTTTTTCCTTCGTGCAAAGGATGGAGGACCACCATAAGGAATGTTCATTAAAAAAAAAAACAAATATGAGACTTTGTATTATGTTGATAGTTTGAGACCTTGTTTTATTATAGTACTCTAATAATCCATTTGGTGCACGAAACCTCGAGGTTGGATGTGTATTACAAGGATTTCCATATAGACCCTCAACATGCAACAAAAATTCCAATATACTTTGTGAAGTTCTTACCACCCTCCATACTTTCCCAAAAAATGATATAAATAGATTTCTCCAAGTACTGAAACTGGCTAGTTGAGGGAACCGAAAGAGAGGATCAGTCATAGACATAGGTTACAACCAATATTTTAGTGCATATTTGGAATATGACTGCAACCATGGGCATTAGCTTAGTGTGCCAAATTTTCTTTTTCTTTTTCTTTGGATGACAATCTACCACATCTATTTGGAGGATGCCTAAAACACAAAAGGAAGCCTAAGAAATCCAATCCCAATATGTGGTCCAACTAGGAAGGTCTTGAGGGCCTATTTTGTGACATTGAGTTTTGGCCCATTGAATTTTGGACTCGTAGGATAAAAAAAATACATAAATATAGTCCATTGCATTGATCGTTAATTTATATTCCTCTCTAATGGTGAGAAATAAATCATTAGCAAAATTCCCAGTGACAAACTACTTGATTCCTTGTTTAGGAAGAGGGATGTCCTTAATCAAACATTAACCTATAATGTGAAAGATCAAGTAGACCAAGGCTTCTATTACCATCACATAAATTTCAAGTGCCAACATAGATCCTTGACAAATATAATGGATTATCCCTACTTCTTATTATTTATATATGTTGATGGAGAGATACATCATTGCTTCTAAGAATATTTTTCATTGGCTCTTGGAAACAAGGGGACAAAGTCAAGAGCCTTAAGCATGACCAGGATGAAGGGAAATTTGACCATATCATGGGCCTTTTCAAAGTCAATTTTAAAAAATAAAGTATTGAGTCATGAGAATCTATCCCATTTTGTTCCTTCCCATGTTGCTAGGATATTAAATTTTTAACAAAAAATTAATAGTTCATTATTTAGAGACATGCATTTTGTTAGTAAAATCATGGTTGTAAAAAAGATATTCAAGAAAGACACATTTATTATGTACGGTTATTGGTTTCTTTTTTCTTCCAAAATTATTCATATAGAAACTTGAGTGCTTAGAGGTTTTTTATGCTCTAAAAATGTGGCGGACCATGCAATGTCAATATTGGTTCCATGGAGCATATTTGCCTTGCCTAAAAAAGGAAAAGGCCTCATATAAACTAATATAATTGTGCATGGACGAAGCATGTCAGGAAAGCAGATAGTGAGTTCAATGATTGGTGACGAACCTTCAAAAATATTGACCTAATACATAATTGTTAAAGGAAATTTTAGATCCAAAATAAATAGACTTTTCACCCTTAATGATGTGAATGTTGCTTCAAGTGATTTCAGGATTGGTGGTTATTTTGCACTAATTCAAATAGTTTGGGAAGAAAGGGAGAAGGTGGTTTCAACTCTTACAACTTAGTATTAGGATGATTTTATCTAGAGAGGATTAACATTTTCTTGAGACTCTATTTTGACATGGAAATTATGACATTCTAACATTTCACATATGGGTAGATACATTCTTAAATTTTTCTTAAAAATGAAATTTAGATGGAGAGATCTATGAGATGGGGAATTTGAACATGGACATCCCAATCTAGTCTTACACGAGAATTTGGAATGGTTCAATTTGGATTGTATTGTCATATAAGAACTTCAACAAGTAATAAATGTATAGTTTTAACATTCATGTATACATTCCTACTTTGGATGACTAGCTCTTTCATAATAAAGGTAAGAAAAAGGTCAATCTTTAGTATTCTAGTATTCCATCCACTAAGAAAGGTAAGAAAAAGTTCTCTAGTATTCCATCCACTAAGAAAGTTAAGAAAACGGTCAATGAGGAGGATGTGGTTATTGGGAACAAAGGTCACAAGGTGTACATATGTGAGTACATGGCCTTATAAAGACTCCCACATTGTCAATGAACTAGGGTTTTTTTGCATGAGCTATCATAGTGTCATCTCCACAATGAGAAATTCTATAATGAAGAAAATTATAACATGGGTCAATCATACATGATGTGTTGTAAGCAAATTCTAAAGTTGGAGTTAAGGAAATATCTAAAAGGTCTTCCCTATAAACATCATATTGCGAAATATTTTATTGTGTATTTCTCTTTAGCAAACTCTTCACTATTGCACCCACCACCTAATTAGATCGCCTAGTTTTAATAATAGGTCCAACAATTGAGTCTTGGGTATCTAAACACTTAGCATATGCATTGTATCAAAAAAATGAGATATTTTTAGCTCCTTGTAGTAGGGAAACCTCATGAATTGAGTGGGATAACATTTCATTCCCCATGGAAGCCCATTATTAACACCTTCATGATGGCGATCTTCATGAAGCATAAAAGAAATGACAACAATAATTATCAAATACAGTAAAATAAATTCAATGATTAAACTAAAAATTCAAAACATTACATATATGATACATAAAGAAATTTTGTACCTTGACGATTTCTATTATATTGCAACCTCCATAGATGAGGTGTCATTCTTCGTCGTTTTAAACCAGTCTCTTATTTCCCATTGAAAATATGTTTTTTGGTAGTACGATACCTATGGTTCTTAGGGAGGAGGTACCTATACTCATCAAACACCACCTTTCCTAAACTTTTTGAATGAAGATACTTCATCTCARGACCTAAACTCTCTAAATGGATTAACATTGTCAGTTTCCAATGAAAGCCCAACATTACGAGGTTCATCTTTAAAATATGCCCATTTTTCCTCAATTTCCCTAAATGCATAACCAATGACAAGAATTTTAAGAACACCATCTCCACTTCTATTATGTGCATGGAAATCCATAAATTGTGCTATGCTTTCACACCTGAACAATTGTTGCAAACATGAAATTATGGGAATATGACAAACAATGTTTCGAGGCACCCTTTTTGTTACTTGATCGGTTCGATATCTATTGATAAGACATAAGTCTAGTAAGGCTAGAACCAAAACAAGTGGGTGCACTTTGAGTTGAATTTGAGTCCAGAAACCCTTCCATATCGTTAAGGCATGGAAATAGTCTATCCATGTCAAATTTCAGTGCATACAGAAATAGTTTGAAAAAATTCCATCGTTGGCCCCATTCGTAGGTCAATGTTGCCCATGTCTAGGTCATTCTTGAGGGCCCCACAATGGAACCCACATGAGGAATCGTAACGAAATAAAGTGAAATAAGGCTCCAAGAAAGGTGGGTGTCCTCAATAATAAGCATAAACATAAGTGCAAGCAACATCCAATATAAGTGGGCATCTTCCGTCATGGTCTAGGACATAAAACCATGAAACCCCTAGGGCATCCAAATATCAACGTGTAAACCTACCGTTGCGATGAAAATCACAAGAGTAGTGAAAAAATACTAGTGTATGCCTCATGCAAAATGAGGGGTAACACTAGCAACACAAACTGGATAATTTTGAACATAATTATAATGCCATTCCTCTTGCCAATGCCAATTTCTAGTAGGTTTGGTTCCTAGCTTGCAAGTCCAATGGATGAACCATCAATAAATTGACTTCATTAACTCAAGTGGATCTATTTTTTATTCTCTTAGTTAAAGTGGATTTAACCACTTTGTTTTATTATTGAATTACCAAGTCGAATTGATGTCGCAGAAGCTTCAATTCACCCACCACAAATGCCATGCATTGACCCCGCATAATGAGTAATGAATGGGGCCAACGTTGAAATTTCTTCAATATGTGTCTGTATGCATCGAAATTTGACATGGTTAGAGACACATGCCTTGATGGTATGGGAGGGTTTCAAGACTCAAGGATGTATGATGTCCCCACCTAATATTTGAGATCATCCACATTTGCATCAACATTCATGAAGCAGCTCTCATTGTCATCATTCGACATTCCCTTATATAGAATCATTGTCGGAACTATCTTGAAACTTGACATGGACCTTCCAACACACCCATCACAAATTTCTTCTATTGAACCCATACAATGAGTAATGAATGGGACCAACGTTGAAATTTTTTCAATTGGTTCCTGTATGCGTCGAAATTTGACATGGTTAGACTAGATAGTTTCCTTGAAGATATGGGAGGGTTTCGATACTTAAGGATGATTGATGTCCCCACATAATACTTAAGGAGGGTTTGATTATTGAATTACCAAGTCGATTTGATGTTGCAGAAGCTTCAATTCACCCACCACAAATGTCATGCATCGAACCTGCATAGTGAGCAATGAATGGAGCCAACGTTGAAATTTCTTCAATATGTGCCTGTATGCATCAAAACTTGACATGGTTAGACTAGACACATGCCTTGATGGTATGGGAAGGTTTAAATACTTAAAGATGTATGATGTCCCCACATAATCTTTGAGATCGTCCACATTCGCATCAACATTCATCATGTTGCACCTCTCATTGTCATCATTCATCATTCCCTTCTATAGAATTGTTGTCAGAACTATCTTGAAATTTGACATGGAACTTTCAATACACCCATCACAAGTTTCTTCCACCAAACCTGCATAATACTTAAGGATCTCATAACACCCATCATGATACTTAAGGATGTTTGATGTCCCAACATAATACTTAAGGAGGGTTTGATTATTGAATCACCAAGTCGAGTTGATGTCGCAAAATCTTCAATTCACCCACCACAAATGTCATGCATCGACCCCACATAGTGAGGAGTGAATGGGGCCAACGTTGAAATTTCTTCAATATGTGCGTGTATGCATCGAAATTTGACATGGTTAGACTAGACACATGCCTTAATGGTATGGGAGGGTTTCAAGACTCAAGGATGTATGATGTCCCCACATAATATTCGATATCGTCCACATTTGCATCAACATTCATCATGTTGCACCTCTCATTGTCATCATTTGTCATTCCCTTTTACAGAATCGTTGTCGGAACTATCTTGAAATTTGACATGGAACTTCCAATACACCCATCACAAATTTCTTCCACCGAACCCACATAATACTTAAGGATCTCATAACACCCATCACTATACTTAAGGATGTTTGATGTCCCCGCATAATACTTAAGGAGGGTTTGATTATTGAATCACCAAGTCGAGTTGATGTCGCAGAAGCTTCAATTCACCCACC
>JASDQU010948784.1:49688-60359 GCA_032191745.1 Picea mariana
CCAAAACAACTAGTCATTATACCGAGAATCATAAGACTATCAGCTTGGTTTGAACCTACTAGAAGCAATCAAGCAGAATAAATGGAAGTTGTGATGAAGAACAATGTATGTAAGAAAATGTGAAAAAGACTTATGAATGGAAGCATTGCGAGATTCAGAACTAGAGGTTCTTCTAGAAGAAAGGAGAAGGCTATGATGACAACTTGTTCTAGTAAACCACATATACCTCTTGCAATATCCATGAATTGAAATTTACATGTAAAATACTGTTCTTCCCAATAAAGCAATTGAGATAGAAGCTTATACCAGAAAGAGATCCATGTATGCAAATGGAAGAAGACCTTGTATGGATTCAAGAAAATTGATGCAGAGTATCTCATATACAACAAAAGCATGGAGAAAACTTCCTATGATAGAGAAAGTGTATCAGAATGGTTACTCGGAATTATGGGATGATGGATTGCAAATCCATGGCTAAACTTCCATGATAAAAAATATGAAGAAGTTGAAGAGAATATAATCCAGTAGACCCATCTCTATATTGATTGTCTCATTAATGTATTTAGAGAATACTTGGTCAGATATTTTTTTTGTGGGAGGTTTAAATTATGACATACAGTTGCATGAATCCATCGATTCAGATTGGGCAGGGAGTATAGATGACATAAGAAGTGCTAATTGGATATGTTTCAGTTTGAGCTTTGCCACAATGTCATGGGCTAGCAGGAAACAAAATTATGTTTCACTCAACACTATAGATGCAAAGTATAATATAGTTTGTGATTCTTGAATCAATGTGGCTTCGTAAGTTGGTTTCTGGACCATCTGATCATGTGTTGAATTCGACCATGATATATTAATCAGAGCTATGTGAATATTTTAGAGAAATTGTGTTCCATGATAGGCTGAAGTACATTGAGATCAAGCATTATATTCTTCATGATAAAGTCCAGAAGAGAGAAGTGGTTCTCCATTATATCTCCATAGATGAGAATATAACATATATTTTGGTAAAGCCTCTATCCAAGATAAAAAGTTTGTGTACCCAAGAGACAAGTTGGGACTCATGGAGATGACTTACTCATTGAAAAGGAAGTGATCAATCCTAGGTTGGGAGGGATAAATTTTGGCACAGGGGTAGACCCGGGATTAAACACACCAACAAAACCCTAACTACCAGCCCTTTTGGCAACACCTGCGAAGCAGATGAAGTCTCACCCGAGGTAGAGGCAGGGGTGGTTACAGGACTCAAATATCTGTAACCTTAGTTGGGACATAGATCTATGATTGTAGCACCTTAACAAAGAACTTAGTTATTATAGTTCGTTAATATTCATCCTTAGTTCATAGCGCAACTAAAACCTAACAACATATCAGTGCAGTATTTATACAAACCCAATAAATTCAAGTACTAAGCATACAAACATAGATCAAATCTATCTTTTATTCACATTATCCAGCACTAAGCTATCATATTAGATTCATCTATCATCTAACAATGCACTAAGCATATAAATAAGAGAGAAATCATAAAGCACAAAGCATTCATAACACAAGATATATGTGGTTCACCCCCTCCCTAGGGCTACGCCCACCAACTCTTCATCTTCTTTATTAGCTTCTTTCAATCTTCTTACATTCACAAAGCCTCCAAATCAACTCCGTAGAGGATAGGAGATCTGCGCACCTCGCCAGATCTTCCTTCCCCAAGTGGATCTAGGCACAAATCCTTACACATTATTTTACATTTTCTTTCACTTAGCCTTGCAAGTCTCACACAGTGCACACAAAGCCAAATCACGCAAATCTACTTTTGCACTTAGCAACAATGGCTCACACTGACTAGTCACTAATCACTACTTCTTCCATCACCTATACTTGTATTTATTCATTATAAAATAAACCTAATCATGGGTAAACCCATGGGTCGACATCCCCATACCCATTACATAAGCCCAAAACCCAAAAATCCCTAAAAAGGGGCTGAGATCCTGTGATCTCCGCTTCAACTTGTGCTCTGACTTCGACAGCCTTTCGAAGTCCCAAAAATGGTCAAAATGACCAAGGATCCTCAAAACTTGTTCAAGGGCCAACATGCCCCCAAAACTCACGTGTGACTCGTCCTGAGTCACTCTGATCTGGGTAGCTCTGCCTCAAAAGCCTCGATCTTGGATCGAGTGACTTCGACCTGTTGTTGTGCCACGACCTCCTGCTCAATGAACTCTTGGATTATTGCTTCGTTGGTACATCCCTCTAAGTGTTTTCCAGCTGTAGTGATGACTTTCTCCAGTTCTACTCCTCGACCTTCGATCTCTGCAAACAGTTGGAAAGTCGCATCCTGTATTGGTTTGAGCCTCTGAGTTACTTCCATGACTCTGCTCTGAATGGTGTGGACCTGTTGCTGGGTAGTGCATTTTTCTTGGGATCGCTTCATCCTCTCAATGGCTGACAGGGACTTCAACTGTTCCCGTACTGTTTCTGCTTGCCACTTCACTTCCTAGAGTTGTGACTCCAGTGCCTTCAATTCAAGATCCTCAGTGAGTCGCTCATAATTTTGGGCAGTATGATCACTCATTTGTTTACATTCCATGGTGAGGCCCTTGATTCTTTCAATTGCGCCTTGGGAAGTTGTTTCTCTTTGATATTGCACATCCTGTGGAGTACTGGGCACTTGTTCTTAGCTCTAGATCTATGATTATTTACTGAAGTTGTTGGATGGTTTTTGCGAGAAGCGCTACTTGGTGTTCTACTGGTTCTTCCACCTTCTACTCCAAGCCCATCATAGAGCGAAGTGGTCTGTTGACTGCTTATTTTACTCTGACATGCTCTGTGAGCAACTTTTCTTTCTTCTGTTGGATTTGTGCTCTCTCTTCTTTGAACTTTGCGAAGAGTGTCCTTCTCCTGTTGTGCAATCCTGCGTTTCTCTATAACTTCCTCCTGTGCTTTTTTTAAGGTCGTTGTGGTCTATTCTTTCTTAGCTTGTGCTCAATGAAGGCAAGCTTCAGTCACATCAGCTATTCTGCAGAGTTGAGCAGGCTCATCTCCCAACTTTGGTTCTTCTAATGGCGGGGGCACAGTGGACACTGCGTGGATCGAATAAAGGGTTTTTTTTACACCTCTTAGTTCTGCTTCAATTCTATCGTACATGGCTTCTTTTTTTTCTTTGTTTCTTTGAAAAATCTCTTTTGAGGCATCTCCTACAACTAAATTAATGAAGTCGAAGTCATTGACTGTGAGTACATTCTACATCTTTGGCGTATTGGATTTGGACTTCTTCTACGATGAAGGTTTCATGGGGGAAACCTTCCTTTTCTTATATGGATCGGTGTCATCAGGGAGGTTTTGTGGCAATGTTACTTCACCTTGCTTATCTTCTTCTTGTTATTTTTCCTCTTTGTTCACTTCATCATCACCTCCTCTACTAGGTGACTCGGATGCGGTCTCTTCTCATGAGTTGTTTACTTCCTATACATCTTGCTTATTTTTATTCCTGTTGCTGCTTGGGGCATCATACTCTTCACGAGTAACCACTAGGTTTCCAATGAGGTCTGGGTCAGACAACTCTACGGGGTCAGTAGGGATAAGGAGTTCTGCAGGCCATTCTTTAATGATTTCTTCCAGGTCCTCTATAGTGATCTTTTAGTAGTACTGAAGTTCTTCTTTTCTTTCATCGGCATGCACAATGATGTAAATAAAATTCCTATCTGTGCGGAACTTCATAAGCGTCTTGAATCTATCTAGGGTGTTCGATGTCATATGAGGGAAGGACTCAATATCCTGTCTAAGCTATAGATAGTAGGTATGAAATATTGCATTTCACTTCCATTTCTTTCCCATATCGCTCGAATACCAGAGTGTGGTGAACTTCGCAGTGAGGGCTCAAATGGCTCGATCTTGGGGAAGGTCTCACCTTTCGACATCTCCCAAGCAGTAAACGTGATGAGGATCAGGAGCCAGTTGAAGTGAAACTCATATCCCTAATCTTGAGCTTCGCAACAATCTAGTTTGAGTTGATTAACTAGGTACTTTGCCCAATTCATTTGTAGTCCTTCTACACATTTCCCTGCGAGGTCAATAACAAACCCTATAACTTCCGTGGGTCTATTCATTCTTACTATATTTTCTGCAATTAATTGGAATGCTAGGTGCACTACACCATTCTGGATGGAGGATGCCTTGTAGCCTCGCGTCCCCTTATCAACATCGTCGTATGTTTCTTTAATCGTCTGTGCTAAGGCGCAATCTGTAGCTTTTCCTGGGTAGAAGTCTTGTGGGTCTGGTCCCTGCATGCTCAGTCCGGTGATCCTATGGATAACGCCAGATTGACAATGATACGTCTATCCCACCACAGATAGCCATTATGAAATCATGACAACATGAGCTTAACACATGCGTTAACCTCCTGGTGCCTTCCAAAATGTTGAATCTTCATTACATTCAAAAGGGTGGACTACGTGAGGTTCATGGTCCACAACTGAGGGATGATCTTCCTCATCTTTACCTTTGTCTTGGTCATATATTTGTGAGGTGTGAGCATTCCATAGCTATTACGGTCTCCTAGGTTATAGTTGCTAATCTTCAAGGTTGGAACCCTCTCTAGTTGTGGTTTGATTGCACGTATCCCCTTCGAGAGATACGCAGTGATGAAAATGTAGTTGAAGTCCCCCAGGACACTGTCGCGACTCACTACACCATCCAGGGGTGGGATGTACTCAAGTAGGATGGACGGTAATAACTTCACATTCACAAAGTCATCTCTATGCTTGGTTCTTTTCTCAGTCGTAGCTCGGGATTGTCTGGATCCGCGAGCAGTCGACAGGGAGGCTTGCACTCCTCTCGTTGATGAAGCTTGTATGCTCACAAACATTACCTTTTTAGTCATGAGGTCGATGAGTATCTCCTTCATATACTTTTCGACTGTGCTAAGTTCTTCGGACATACACGCTCGTGGCTAACTATCTCGGGTTGAAGAGAAACTACTCAATGCAATGGGATGGATGGCGATAAATCAATGATGACTGCGTGAAATCAACTAATCTGTGAGCTCGGATAATCACGGGTGGAAAGAGTATTCTCGGGGCAAGGATCGATGGAATAAGTAGACAACTAGGTAATAGATCTTTCCAACGGGCGAGAAGCCTTCATTAATGTAGTTTTGTCTGTTACGATGTGGTCCCAACAGTCTGATGGCGAGATTTATGGCCATAATTGTTTTTCTAACTGTTCGGGTCGTTGGGCTAACGGTTATGATTCCTCCAATGGTCATATTGATTCACCATGGTGAAGTGCCATGCTGTGTTGTATTGGTATCCCGACGAAGTTCAGATTCGGGAATCCTTCCTTCTGCACAATTCCTTTTGGAACTTTCTTTAACTTTTCTATTTTTGCTTTCTTTTTATTGATCTTTCTAGCCTTCTTCCCAGTGATCTTTGTCTCGATATTCCTCTTTCTATTCTAATTCTGATCTTCTCTAGGCATAATAACTTCACACTGTGGATGGTCTTTACTAGGGTTCAAGGAAAATACTTCTTCTCTGTTTGGTGTAGGTTCTCTACTCTCCTGTACAGATAGGTGTCTCAAGTCCTCGTGTATCTTTTCAAGTTCGACATCCAAGTTTCTGGTTCTAAATAACTTCGACCTATTCTTCTGTTATTCAATCAAATTCTCGATCCTTCTAGTCATGAAATCTTTAATTCTTGCTTCTTCTTCTCTAAGACTTCCTCTTCTTTTCTTCTGGCTTGATCCTTTTCGATCCAAGGTTTTCCTAGTAACATATCAAATGGGGCGTTGTTCTCAATAAATTTAACAACCTCAAAATCTTCTTCTGTCGAGGTTCCATGAGCACTCATAGATATCTGGGTAAGTCTTCCACATATGGTTATCATCTTTCCTCTAAATAATTCTATTCCTCTCAATGAAGGGATCATAGCCGGCTTTCCTAAAATTTCCCAAGTTCTTTCTGTCATGATATTCACCTGTGTTTCCTCATCCAAAATGCAGTCAATGTCGAAGTCTCCTATTCTTGTTTCTATGCATTCTTTTCTCTGAAGTTCTCTGGTAAGTTGATGTTCCTGTGATCATTCAGGGTTTCTTTCATTTGAAATAGTACAGTTTCTTATTCTTTGTGGGGCTCTACCATGATCTTAGTTTCTTGATCTTCCTCAGGGTTTTCTTGTCTCATATTTATTCTTTCAACCTTAGCAATCATTCTAGGGCAATCCAGAACTTCATGATCCATAGCTTTACAACAAAGACAATTGGGTCTTCTACCAGGGCATTCCTTAGCAAGATGTCCCAGTCTTCTACAACTGTAACAAATATTTAATCCTCTCTTTCTATTAAATGATCCCCATCCTTTCATATACTGCGCACTAGGATCATGGTAGCTAACCTGCAAAAAATTATTTCTAGGATATTTCATCCATTTGTTAGTCCAAACATTCTTTCTATGTATAGGAAGAACATATCTTTCACTATTCTTATTAGATCTACTCATATCAAATCTTCTTTATTCTAGTTGTTCCCTAGTTTTCAGGCTAAGACAAAATTTATCAAACATACCTAGATCCATATTCTTGAAACAAAAATTTCCACTAATCTTACTTTCAGCAGAGCACAAAGCTTCCAGATCTAAAACTTTTCACTATTATTACCTTTCTCAGAGCACAAAGCTTCAAGATCTTACCTCTTTTCTTCATATCAGACTTCTCTTCTTAGCACAGAGTTTCACAATCCAAGTAGAGTACTGCGCACCAGGGAAAGAGATCTATGCATGGATATTTCACAGTATCGGGTCAGATTTTCACACAAAGCTTCTTCTTCCTTAGTTCCCAACAATCACAATTTTAGGTCAGATCTTCACACAGAGCTTGTTCTTCCTCATTTCCCAGCAATCATAGTTTCAGGTCCCGACAATGGAACCATTTGTTGGCACAGGGGCAGACCCGGGGTTCAAAGCTAGAAAAACACACCAAAAAAACCCTAACTACCATCCCTTTCGACAACACTTGTGAGGCAGATGAAGTCTCACCCAAGGTAGAGGCATGGGTGGTTGTAGGACTCAGATGTCTGCAACCTTAGTTGGGACACAAATATGTGATTGTAACACCTTAACAAAGCACTTAGTTATTATGGTTCGTTAATATTCATCCTTAGTTCACAGTGTAGCTAAACCCTAGCAACAGATCAACACAGTATTTATACAGACCCAATAGATTCAAGTACTAAGCATACAAACATAGATCATATCTATCTTTTATTCACATTATTCAGCACTAAGCTATCATATTAGATTCTTTTATCATCTAACAGTGCACTAAGCATATAAACAAGAGAGAAATCATAAAGCACAAAGCATTCATAACACATGATATATGTGGTTCACCCCCTCTCTGGGGCTACATCCACCAACTCTTCGTTGTCTTTATTAGATTCTTTCAATATTCTTACATGCACAAAGCCTCCAAATCAACTCCACAGAGGATAGAATATTTGTGCACCTCGCCAGATCCTCCTTCCCCGAGTGGATCTAGGCACAGAGCCTTACACAGTATTTTACATTCACTTGCACGTATCCTTGCAAGTATCACACAGTGTGCACAAATCCAAATCACACAGATCTACTTTTGCACTTAGCAACAATGGCTCACACTGACTAGTCACTACTCACTACTTCTTACATCACCTAGACTTGTATTTATTCATTAGAAAATAGGCCTAAGCATGGGTAAACCCATGGGCCAACATCCCCATACCCATTACATAAGACCAAAACCCAAAAATCCCTAAAAAGGGGTCGATATCCCATGATCTCCGCTTCGACTTGCGCTTTGCCTTCAACATCCTATCGAAGTCCCAAAAATGGTCAAAATGACCAAGGATCCTCAAAACTTTGTCAAGGGCCAACAAGCACTAATATGATTTTGATTTATGGACAATCATTTTTCAGTTTGAAAAATGGTTCAGGATGGGCAGTTCCTTTCTAGTTCGAAAAGTGGTTCAATATTTCTAATGGACAAGAATTTTCTAGTTTGGAAAATGGTCCAGATCGGATAGTCATTTTCGTAATGGAAATGGTCCGATAGATTTTTTATGTACCATAGACAATGATTCCCCTTGTGGCTAGTGTGGGGGAATGTTCTAGGACATTCACTCCTCTTGGCAGTTACTCCTAGTAGTGGTCAATTAGAATGGTTCACCTCATTGGGTAATCATTCTTTTGAAGTTCACAATTATGAGCAGTTTGGAAGAATGGCTTGTTTTGGAGGTTGGTGCAGGACAATAATTTCCATAGGAAATGGTCTGGATAGTCATTCCCTAGGGAAGACTCATTCTCTCCAAGTTTCACTATGATTAGTTCCAAAGGAATGGCCTAGTTAGGTGAATGGTCTAGGTTCAACAATCAGGGACATGCATTCCCTAGAGTAAACTCATTCTCTCCAGGTTGCACTATGATTAGTGTTGGAGGAATGGTCCAGGTTTAGAAATCAGGGACAATTATTCTTCTATTCTTGGGAAGAATAGTCCATATATCCCATGGATGATGTTTAACTTTCTGAGGGAAGATTCTCTTCCAGATCTCATAGATGTGAGTGGAATAATGGCCCAAATGACTCAGTTTGTATCATGATGTTGTTATGCAGGTTGATATCAGATGATATGATTGTTGTGGAGACTATATGTCTTTGGACAGTAGTTGTATACTACTATGGTGGATTTTTTCTATTGGTTGTTACTATGAATCACTGGTTAGTATGCGTGTGCTAATAGGTGTGGTTGTGTACTACTATGGATAGACATAGTTGTGTTCTATTGAATGGAATTGCTCTGATTGCAACAGAGACTACCATTAGTGTTGGAGATGATTTCTAGCTAGATGTATAGTTAGTATGTTGATGGACAGACATTCTCCAGGAGGAGGATGGTCGAAGAAGGACAGATTGTTGGTGGATAGACATTCTCCCTGTGGAAAATGATCTAGGACAGTCATTCTTCTAGTACATATGTTTGTATATTAGAAGAATAGTCATTGTAGCCCATGGTGTGGCTTCCAACATCAATTGGAATAGTTTGTTGGCAAATGCTTAACAGGTAGTGTATGCTTGTCATTGATGGCAAGTACAACAGTGAATATGGCAGGATCAAAATGTGCATCGATGGACAAACAGGAACAACGTAGGCTCAGGAGGAATTAGCGCAGAGTCGAAATTCTTCCAAGTAAAAAGGATGTGTAAGCTTGGAGGAGAAGCGTCGCTGATCGTTGGATCCCATCCAAAATTCCCGACAGCATGAGGGCCGTCAGATCTAAATAAAAACAAGAAGAGTGCACGCTGAAGAGGAGGATAGATCTCAGGCATTAGATCTGAGCGCAGGATCTGACCACCGTTGGATCGGGGAAAACCTGCACGGTGTTTAAATTGAAAGGAGAAAATGGGCTCACAAAATCCCGAAAGCAGGAGGACCGTCCATCTCAAGGGGTTATGTGGACCATTGATCTGACTCCCTGTCGGGGTTTCGTGGATCGCGAGTTGAACAAGCCAAAGAATAATAACCACAGGACTCGTGAAATCGCGATATGCGATACCCCAATATAATCTCGACCATTGGATCGAGGACAAATATGGATCGTTGATCCCAGTCCTTGTCGGAGTTTCGGGGATCGAGAGTTGGACATGTCAAATATTATTGACATCAGGAACACCGAAATCGTGATGTGTGAAATCCCGACTGAATCTGAACCGTCAAATCAAGATGTGATCTAGATCGTCGACCTGACTCACGTCAGCAGACACGTCAGCAAACTTAAGAACATGTGGCAAAACCAGGCAATGACAAGTGTCAAGCTAATTCAACACTTGAGGCACATGTAAGTCATGATTCAAAGTGACACATGGTAGTATTCAACACATGTCAATCCACGTGTGACATCAGCAGATTTACACCATGTCAGAATTAGAGGATCAAGAATTGGAGATGTCAAGGAATGTTAAGATCAAGAATTCTGATATCGCGATATAGGAAAATGCGAAATGATCTGAGCCGTCAGATCAAGTGTTGGTCAGGACTGTTGATCCCATGCCATTTCAAAGTATCGGGGATCGCGACTTGGAAAGGAAAAGAACCCAACGCATCAAGAATGTTGATTTCGCGATATGCGAAATCGCGATTCAATCGCAGCCATTAAGTTAAGAAGTGACCTGGACCGTTGATATGATTTCTTTATGGAGTGTCGGGGATCGAAACATTGAAGTGAAAAAAACACTGGACATCAAGGATGCCGAAATCGCGATTTAATCGCAGCCGTTGAATAGAGATCAGATCTGGACCGTTGACATAACTCCATATCGGAGTTTCGGGGATCGCGACATGGAGATGACAAGAACTCCTACCACAGGAGTCATGAAATTGCGAAAGCGCCTTATGCATAAGGTTGTGGTCATAGCCCTTGGTCACATCAGCGAGAGATGGATAGATATCAGAGAATAAGGAGGAGCTAAAGGGAACGATCCTTGGCGCATGGTCAGGTAGGGAGGAGAACGATGCAAAAGGTGACACGACAGGGATGGAGCCCTTCCTCGATACCCCACCATTTTGGACCCCCCCCCTTTAATTAAAGGCAGAATGGAAAAGGGGGTCCAGAATTGCTTGAGCATCGTTGATCTAGGTACTTTA
>JASDQU010948785.1:0-14400 GCA_032191745.1 Picea mariana
CGGAAAAGGTGGGTGGACACAAATATCCACCTGGATCAAACATATTATATATATACTAATGTGAAATATAAGAAAGATGCCTACCACATTCCAACGTTTGATGATGTTCCACCGCTGAGCACTTTGACCCAAAGCTTTATACTAGCAAGAAGTTCTCAACAAACAAGTAGAGCAAGTACATAGTGATGCTATAAAAGGGGTTAGCACATCAAATAGAATAATCCATTAATAAAGATTACAAACACGCCCATGGATAATAATCATATATTTGCAAGATACTAATAGGATGGGAAAGGAGTATTTCTATTAATAATTGATCAACAGAAGTGACAACATTACAAAGTTTCGTGTCAGCAAGGTTCGAAACCAAGAAACCGAGTTCCTTCCAATTGGGTCTCCACCACTTATATCCTCTACCAAAGGCAAGCTCATAGGAAAGAGGCAATGAGGTCCTCTCAACAATAGGGAAAGAGCTTGGGGGTTGAACCCTATGTTCAGACTTGAGGGACAAAGGAATGTAGACTCAATATGAAGTAATTTCTCCAGAGTAACTTTGCTCTCAAATTTGAATGATTTATCCTCTTTTCCATAGCTCGAAATTGTGCTCTTATAGCCTTCATAATGCAACTGAAGGGCCGAGTGAGAACGTTACTAGTATATGGAAGGACAAAAATCATAGATCTTCTGTTGTGACATGGAAACCCAACTTCATTTTGTATTTTCTGGCACAAATCCTGATATACGCGAGTTGTAGTGGAGAAGCAAGTGTATACACATCTTGTATAACTGATAGGGAGCGTATATGTGGAAAAATGTATATTTTTATCTCTGGATTCATCAAAAAAGGATGATAATTCTGCATAGGGAAATGGAAAAAGGCCCTCTGTGCAAGATAGCAATGGTTAGACAAATCTTTCTATAACAATGATCCAGGTGGATATTGATGGCCACCCACCTATTCCAATTGGTTCCTCTTGACAATTTTTAGTTCAAGGCGTTCTTCTATAATTCTTTGTAATTGTGGGTTCTACACATCTGGGGATGTTTGAAGCCCTACAAAACTTCTAGGTGACTATTGGTGGCCACCCACCTAATCCAACTGGATTATTTTGGACTTTTTCATGTCAGTACATCTTTCTGTACTTCCAGGGCTGTTTTGGGGCCCTAAAAAATGTTTTTTTGGATTTCCATATTCAAAATATAAACAGAGTCAAAATTTGACTACATAATGCATAGTTATCAAAAATACCTTTCCAACGGGCTATTACGCACCTAAAATGGAGGTCGTATGCAAAAGTTACGACCCCGAGAAGTTGAGGTACCAACTTACCCATCGGGGCCCACATAAATTTTGGCGTTTCATCTCCTAGAGTTAGATTTTTGGATGTCTAGGATTTTGGAATTCATGAGTAATGTTAAAAAGGCCTCTGGAGCCTCATTGTAATCATTCTTATCAGACGAATGCACGTAGAAGCCACATCGCTTCTCAGAGATAGCTACCACCATTCAAGAAAGTTGTTTTCATATATGCAGTTTTACAGTTTCAGCCTATTTTATTTATTCAATAGAAGTTATTGTTCACTGAATATATGTTGTTTTTCTTCGTATCTATGTGTTAGTGTATTCAATATTTTATTCATTTTGTTCCACTCATAAATCCGGATCAGTGTTATCATAGCGGCCCAATCTTCATTCATTTTTCTTCGTGCATGTCCTCGACAAGATCTGGGTACAAGAAGTTGGGACTTGAACTAGTCGAGCCTTTGGAATATTGGTCACGCCGAGCCTGAAAACAACCCATGGGGGACGAGAAGTATTATGATGGAGTAGGAGATCCTTTTAAAATGTTTCTTGAGGAAGCCCTTGCATGACAAAGGAATGAAATGATGGACAACTTTGCACAGATCCTTCAACACCTGCCCACAAGAGATGCATCTTCATCAAGCGGCCATGCAACCCCCTTCAAGGTACAAGTAAATTTGATATTCCATTGTTTGAAGGACTGATAGATGCAGAGGCTGTAGATAAATGGTTGAATCTACTTGAAGGGTATTTTTTGGTCCATATTTTTTTCGACAGGGAAAAGATTACTTTTTCACTCCTTAAGGTCGTCCCCCATGTTAAGGACTGGAGGGATACTTACTCTAATCAAAGGGCCATAGAGGCATATGAAATATTTGCAGTCTCCCCCACATGGGATTCCTTCATGGATTCTATTAAAGAGTAGTACTAAACTGTTGGAAGCTACGAGGACCAGTACACAAGATGGATCATGCTGCGTTAAGAAAGGGACTAGACATTACCTGCCACCACCTATCAGCTCTTTGGTACAGGAATGAATGTCACCGATTTTCACATTCAGGGTGGACTATTATGCCATCTGGGCCATCTCTATGTTCCTGAAAGTGAGCGTACAAAGATGATTTGGAAGGTTCACTACATTCATATGGTAGGAAATTTTGGCATGGAGAAAACTGTGGTCGTTCAATAGAAACATTTTTATTGGCCAAAACTTCAACATGATGTCATCAAGTATATCATATCTTGCACTGCATGTGCCATTTCCAATCCATCCATCAAGAAGCAAGTCTTATACACCCTTCTTCCTACTCCCGAGAGGCCTTGGGAATCCATATCGATGGATTACATGTTTGGCCTTCCATCCACCAAGCAAGGAAATGATTGCGTATTTGTGGTGGTTGATCTGTTTTTGAAGATGGCCATTCTCACAACCTACAAGAAGAGCATCACAATGAGAAATACTACCAAGCTCTTCTTCGAATGAGTGTGGTTCCATTTTGGGATTCCATAGCGCTCACTAAATCCACTGACTTCCACCTTCAAACCGATGGCCAAACATAGGTCGTGAATCAGATGATTATGCACATACTGTGCATGTATAACTCTAAGTATCCGCGTACATGGGATGCGAGTATTCCCTATGTTCAATGCAACTACGAAAACCAGAACCCTTTTCAGGTGGGGTTGTGACTCCAACCCTTGTGTCCCATTGATGTTTCACTACCTCTTGCAACTACACAGACATATTCTTCCCATGTTCATTTCGAGGTCGACAAATCCACCAGATTCATTGCGAAAATTCAACACATCCTCCAATAGGTCCATGATATTTTGCAGAAAGCCAATGCTAAGTACAAGCAGCGCCATGATAAATATCAAGTACCACACAAGTTTCAGGTGGGAGACAAGGTCTGGTTACATTTGTAGAAAGAACGCCTTGTAGGGCCCCATCGGAGGCTCCATCCACTTCGCTATGGGCCTTACACTATCAACAAGGCTATGGGTGACAATTATTTTGAGTTCAACACTTCCCCCTTCCTTGGATTATACCCAGTGTTCAATGTGGACCTCCTTCGACCATATTTTCTACCATTATTGGACACCTCGGAGATCGCAGAACAATTGACACCAACAAATCTCACCCCTGATTGCATGGAACAAGAATCCACTGATTAGATAGTGGACACATAGGTCAAGGGAACTCACTTGTAGAGGATCCAACTTTATCGAGTTGTCAAGGTACAAGCAGCGCCATGATAAATATCAGGTACTACACAAGTTTCAGGTGGGAGACAAGGTCTGGTTACATTTGTAGAAAGAACACCTTGCATGGCCCCATCGGATGCTCCATCCACTTCTCTATGGGCCTTACACTATCAACAAGGTTTTGGGTACCAATGATTTTGAGTTCAACACTTCCCCCTTCCTTGGATTATACCCAGTGTTCAATGTGGACCTCCTCTAACCATATTTTCTACCATTATTGAACACCTCGGAGATCGCAGAACAATTGACACCAACAAATCTCAACCCTGACTGCATGGAAAAAGAATACATTGATTATATAGTGGACACATAGGTCAAGGGCACTCACCAGTAGAGGATCCAACTTTATCGAGTTGTCAAGGTAGGGAAGCTCCTGCACCAGGGAAAGTGCCTCACCGGGAGCCAAATTCAACAGAAATTTCCTCACCTGATGGGGGAACTCAACACAATGGAGACCATTGCTTCCTAAGGGGGAGGAATGATCTAGGTGGATATTGGTGGCCACCCACCTATTCCAAAAAGCTTCTCTTAACAATTTTTAATTCAACACGTTCTTCTATAATTCTTTGTAATTGTGAGTTCTATAGTTTCGGGGTTGTATGAAGCCATACATAGCTTCCAAGTGGATATTGGTGGCCACCCACCTAATCCAACTGGCTTATTTTGGAAGTTTTTATGTCAGAACATCTTTTTGTACTTCTAGGGCCATTTTGGGGCCCTAAATAATGTTTTTTTGGCTTGCCATAGTCAAACTATAGATGGAGTCAGAGTTTGACAACGTAAAGTGTAGTTATCTAAAATACCTTGCCAATGGGCCATGACATGCCTAAAATAGAGGTCATATGAAAATGTTACAACCTCGAGAATTTGAGGTACCGACTTACCCATCGGGGCCCACATAACGTTTGGAATTTCATCTCCTAGGGTCAGGTTTTTGGATGTCTAGGGTTTTGGATTTCATGAGTAATGTTATAAAGGCCTCTGGATCCTCATTGTAATCATTCCGCTCAGATGAATGTGTGTAATAGCCACATATCTTCTCAGAGATAACTACCACCATTCAAGCAATTTATTTTTAGTTTTGCAGTTTTATAGTTTCAACCTATTTTATTCATTCAATAGAAGTTATTGTTTGCTGAATATATGTTGTTTTTCTCTGTATCTCTATGTTATTGTATTCAGTTTGTTATTCATTTCGTTCCGCTCATAAATCTGGATCACGTAATGAGCATTTCTCCAAGTTGACATATAAATTTTGTTGCTGCAAAGTGCTCATGACCAACTAAATGTGTTGCAAGTGCTCTTCCCAGGTCCAACTAAAGATGAATATTCCATCCAAATGGACCACCAAAAAAAAAAATTGTGAATTTCCATAAGATATCATCCATCATCCTCATGGATGTCACTAGAGCATTACTCAAGCCAAAAGGCATGACCAACCTCTCAAAAAGGCCTTCTTTAGATTTGAAGGCTATCTTCCATACACCAGTTGGTTCTATCAGAACCTATTGATAGACCGACTTCATATCGATATCACTAAAGAACTTAACACTCTTGAGCTGGTCAAGAAGATAGTCAATACAGGGGATCGAGTATTAGTTCTTGACAATCATTTTATTTCGGGCTCTATAATCAATATAGAGTTACCAGGTTCCATTCTTCTTTTGCACCAACATTATTGGGCTCCCACAAGGTGAGGAGCTTGGCCAAATATGGACCTTGTGGATGAGCTCATGAATTTGGCGCTTTATTTCCTCATTCTCCAAAATGGAGTGTTTATATATTAGACCATTGGGCAAGGGAGCAACATGTATCAAATCAATAGGATGCTTGACGTGAGAGTGCAGAGATACCCCTACAGGTTAAGCAACAAGGTATCTATATTACTCTGTAAGATTTCCCACCTATTTTTCTTATGTAAAGAGACCCAGTGTTGAAGCTTTGGTAGTCATAGTGACCTTTCATTCCCCTTTTGATCGAACCATAAAGAGGACAAACTTTGCATTCCATGAGATTACTTTCTTGCGTAGTTTTTTCGAGGTCAACGAAATTGCAGTACTTGGAACTACCTCGGGTACCCTATAGGGTTGACCCCCTATAGTGATAATAACACTATAGGGTCAGAACTCATAAATAACATGACATTTTCACATGTAAGGTTGTCCTAAAATAACATCACAAATTTTGAGTGGGGAAACATCACATAGTACCTCATCTTTAAAGGGCTTGATGTTGTAGGATAGGCATCACTATTTGTTGACGCTAAGGTATCGTCCCTATCTCAACCAAACAATGGTGTACAGTTGGGGGTGTGGCATCCTTGGAAACTTCAATCTCTTGATGACCTCAACCGATATTAGGTTCTTCTGGCTCCCGATGTCAACAATGAAATGATGTGGGGTTCCCTTCACCCACATATATGAATAGAAGAGATTATCCCCTTCCTCAAGCTCCTTTGACTCAATGATATTTGTGTTTGTGATGGTAGCACTAGGCTTTGCATCGATGATCCTATTTCTCTTATCCTTCTCCAAATCAAAGTCTGAGTTGGGTTCCAACTCCTTTTCTTTAAGCTCCACCAACAAGGATTGTTTTGAGTGACATTCTTTAGTGTTGTGTTAGGGTATTTTGTGGAACTCACAACATTTTCCAATGTCCTTCTTCATCTTCTTGTTATCCTTCTTTTTCTACGACTTGGACTAGATATCTTGAGTTTGAAATTCTTTTCTCTATTCCTTGTTCTATGAGTTAGGGCCACCTTTTCCATCCTTCTATTGTTGCAAATTTGTAAACCTGAACTCCCGCTTATTCTACTTCTTAAATTTCTGCTTGATTTTGACAGCATATCGATAAGTGGCTCCTAGTGAGGAGATGTCCAAGAAATCCATATATGTTTGGATGTACTTGTGTAGGCCACTATGGTACTTTAGAACTAGGTTCTTCTTAGAGTCTTTGATACCTGACTTTGTGCGTAAGTTCTAGAAGATGTTAGTGTAATATGGCACCATTTGGTCTCTTTCCTGATGCAGAGTCTTCCATATCATGTACTAGTAATCATAGTTTCCAACAAGGTAGAACTCCTCCTTTAGGGAATCAACAAAGGCAACCCAAGTGGGTCCTATCCAAAATACAATAGACTCTTCTACATTATGTATCTCCTAGTAAAATTCCCACCAATATTTGACACGGGGAAGAGATTTAAGGAGAGCAAAGGTGATCTTTTTAGTGTCGGAAAATATTTGAACAGAGTAATACCCTTCTAATATATTTCACCATTTTTATAAAGCATATGGATCTATCTGACCTTCAAATAAGGGGATATCAAATTTAACTTGTACCTTGAAGGGTCTTTCACCTCTGAAATGACTACTTGTTGAAGGTGCCTTGCTTGTCGTCAATAGTCATTGAGGGATCTGGGTGATTTTTTCCATCATCTAGTTCCACTTTTGTGCAAGGGATTCCTCGAGAAACATTTTGAAAATATCTCCCACTCTTTCATCTCCAAGTGAAACTAGCTCGAGACCCATCTCTTTATACACTAACCTCGTTAGGGACATGCACCAAGAAATAACAAGGAGCGTACTACTTTGATACCACAATCAATCTTCATCACAAGATTAACTGGAACTATAACATTGAGAAAATGATAAATGGAGGGTGGACAACTTATTATGGATTGGAAAATATTTGTAAGTCATTGGACCTCTATCTGTGTGAAAAGAAGAAAATTGTCTTTGAGAATTTCATAACTCTTGTTATCTTATATGGTTATGAAGTTTGGGTTGCAACATCTCTAGAGAATAATGGATAAATATAAAGAAAATCCAAAATCATTTTATAACTTATAATCTAAAAATTAAATGAAATACACCCTATCATGTCCTCCTCATAGAAGCGAGTCTTTCCACCATTGAGAGTATGACTATGACTAGGTACCTAATGTACAAGAACAAGATAAACAACATGGAAGAAAAGAGGATCCCTGAGATTGCTTCAAACTATAGTCAAAACCACTTGTGGCTCAAATGAAGGTGGCATAAAGATGTTGAATCTTGGTTAAATAATTAGGGAATAAACGATGAGGCTACTCTGCAAAATAACAATAACACTAAAAATATTATTACATCTAAATTTAAGGAGAAATTGGGGTGTGATAAACAATTATAAAAGAAAATATAATTAAGATATTATAAGGTGGTGATCAACCTAATATATAAGATCAACATTATCTCTCTATTTTGACTAGTGTAAATAAAAAAAATCAACATTGCTAAGATAAGAGCAAACTCTCATGAGCTCCATAGTGAAACATGATGATAAACAATTCCTAAAATTTGGTGGGTCAAAAATCAACATTGCTAAGATAAGAGCAAACTCTCATGAGCTCCATAGTGAAACAGGGTGATAGAAAATTCCTAAAAATTCATGGGTCATAAGAAATTTTCATCTTTGCAAAACTAATATGGTTGAAGATGATAAACACTTTCTCGTAGAATGTCTTGCATATTAAATCACAATTTCAAAATATTTGTTACAACATCGACCTTCCTAACCTTTCAACTCATCAAAACTATGGTGATTTAGGAATGCTTCTCTTAAATCTTTCTGAGCACCTAAATAAAATTATAAATCAAACCAAGTAATTATTACCTTTCTTAAAGTCCGATAGAAAAGATTTGTTCTTAGAGGACATTAAACATCATCATCATCATAAGTCTATTTTACAGTGTAATGATCATAAGAGAAAAAATCATGTATATATAATTGCAAAATCATCTATACAACATAGCATGGAATATATATACAAATATAAGGAAATAAAATGAATTTGACATTAGACTTTTATTGAATGAAATTTATTGAACTACCTATAATTAAGATGGTACATTGCTACCTCAGGAAAATGGCAATTTTGTATACAACATAGCATGGAAAATTTCTACACATATGAGGAAATGAAATGGATTTGACATTATAAGTTGATTGAATGAAGTGGATTGAACTATTGTCAAGGACCTCTTCATGTTCTTATCCCTCCTCATCCTCACTATGAAAAAATATAATAAAATAACATGAGTTCAATAAAATAAAATAAATTGCTAATTGTTAAAGATGTAATAAAAAACATATAGGTTAAAAAGTTGTCAATACCCTTCGATTCCTGTAAATCACTCTTTGGAAACCAAAAATTTTAGAGGATGGAAACACCAAATTAAATTTTACATGGAAACCCTAGATTTTATATTTTACATTTTCTTACGTATTTCATTTGGTATTTTTGACATATTTTTAGGTATTTATGATCACAAAATTGCAAGCATGAAGCAAGCATACAAAATTGCAAATATTTTCTGGTTAAAGAAATGAAATTGAATTTTGAACCAAATACAACATGATTACGGTTTTATTGTTACATATGGATGATGGTGTAATCCGAAGAAAAAGAAAATAAGGGAATTTTCACTAGATCGTACACCAATACACAAACTTTAACCATTTGTCTTGAACTCACAATTACGCTAGAAATCATTGGTAAAGTGTTTCAAGAATCCAATTACCTCATCACTATAGTCATTTACTTATCACATAGTTGATCGACCTTTATTTCACCAATAAATCATATCCATCCAAACACACCAAAATTTCATATAAGAATCCATATTTGTATTAACGTTCAATCAAGGAATGTATGTTTACATGTTTAACCAAATCACGTAACAATAAACATCATGAACATATAACAGTAAAAATAATATTATGCAACACATAAATATGTCTACATGTACACCTCTCACATTTCTATATCAAGTTCACTGAGTCCAAATAGTTACCAAGTGTTACGAGGAAAATCACTCTATGGTATGGGGTAAACCACAACAGACAGAATCACTGCAAAAATCAACTCTAATCCCAAGTGTGATATATAAATGAAAATGCTAAAAAGACAAGATAAAGATCTTACCTCATTCGGGCGTTCGATGAAGACCATCGTTGAGCACAAAACTCAAAGATTTATACCTGCAACTTGTCCTCAACAACCAAGATACGCAAGCATATGGTGATAATATATAATGTTAGCATATAAAATAGCATAATCCATTAACATTCATGAAAAATATGCCCATGGAATAATAATTCGAATGTTTGCAAGATATCAATTTGACGAGAAAAGAGTATTTCTATTAAGATAATCAACATAAGTATACAAGCGACAAACTTCTATGTTGGTACATCTCGGAACCGAGAAACCAAGTCCCTTCCAGTTGGGCCTCCACCACTCCAATCCTCCACCAAAGGCAAGCTCATATATGAGAGACAATGAGATTCTCCATCAAATAGGGAAAAGCTTGGGGGCTGAACAATGTGTTCATACTTTCAAGGACAAAGGGATGCAGACTCAATGTGAAGTGAAATTTCTCCAGAGTATATTTGCTCTCAAAAGTTGAATTCTCTCCTCTTCCACGGTTTGGATATGGCCCAATTTATAGCCTTCAAATAGAATTGAAGGGTCGAGTTGGAATGTTTCCAGTATATGGAAGCTCAAGGATCATGAATATCGTGACGTGACATGGAAACCCGACACAATTTTTATTTTGGGCACAAAACTTGATGTACACGGGTTGTAGTGGTGCAACCTGCGTATACACATGTTGTATAAATAGTAGGGCTCGTATATGTGGAAAAATATGATTTTTTGGCTCTGGAAGATACAATCAAGGGACTTCAAGTTTGCATAGGTAAATGGAAAGATATTCTAAGGAAGTTGCATAGGGTGAGGAAAATATTGCTATAATAGATTCCCCCTAATGTGTGAGGTCAGAGGAGTATATGTGATGGCTGAAATACATTATTATTTCTAGAAGTGGAGTGATGGAGACTCAGCTGGAAGTGCTAGTTTCTCATGAGAATATTACAATTCATAATGATTTTGTACACATGGATTCCAATTTGAATTACACTAGAGATCCATGTGGAAATATACCAAACAGTTATTCATGGCCATGAATAGGTAATACAAAGTAGATATGTGCCATAGGCTATCATAGTCATGAACAAGGCCCAATGAAAACTAGTGTCAAAATCAATCTGAAGATATCTATATACAATGGAGTACAATCTGATCTACCATGATCACTGAAGTTATATAGGTACTGGTCCAATGAACGATAGCAACAACTCAAGAATGATGCTACTGTAAACTGATGTCTTCATGTCTTCTACACGATCCGCCAAAGGTGCAAGTCTACATCATGTGAATAGAGGATTTGAGGTCGAATACAATGAGACTTCATTTGATAATCGGTCATTGAGGTATAGCATTAACAAACACAATACAACCTACTGATAATGAAATTAGGTATCAAGGCATCGAGTAAATTATTACAAGTGTGAATAAGGTGTTGAGGTTGAACACTTGAAGAATCCATCGATAAGGAGACATTGATGTATACCCAACTGTCAATGGCGGGAGAACCTGTCAGTGATGACTGTAAGCCTCTAAGTACTCATAGGACTCTAGGCCTCGTTTCTAGAATAGATGAGCTGAATTCAGTGGAAGGAGACACGTTGAAAGGAGAGCATTAGGGAATCTCTCATCAGTTAGCATGAGGCATAAAGAAATAGCTTGATGATTTGGAGGAACTTGGACGAAGAGGATGTTCATGAACCAACAACCCTATGCATCTTTCACATGCATCAGATGCAAGTAGTGCACAAAAAACACCCTCTGAATAGAAACCAATAAGGAGAATTGTTGACAAAGGAGAGGAAACCAATAAGACACTGCACAAATCCTAATGTGTGAATATATTTATTTTCATCGAACATAAGGGAAACCCCCTAGTCAACGACCAATGAGGAGATGTCGACTACCAGGTTCAATTTTACCTACCCATAATGAAAGTAGGACCAGGGTGCATGGTAAGAATACAACTTCATGTGATTCTGAGACACACTATGGGTATGGCCGACACGCAAAGTCAAGAGTTCTGAGAAATAGCTGACACAGGCTTATAGATTTCCTTTGAACAATATCATGAGAGATGTGTATAACTCAAGAAACATAGACTTGATGATGAAACTTCGTGATGCAGGAGGCATCAACGAACTCTCCATAGGGACTGGAAGAATAACTATTCAAAGGAGTAAATGTTAGGATATTTAGACACTTAGGAGTTAGTTAAGATCTACTTGGTCTAATGTGTCGTTAGGTAAAAGTGTGTTTCTTTAGTATGCATTTGTAGTTAGGAAATCCGACAGTCACGATATGTTCCCAACATAGAGTGATCCGATGGTTCATATTCTCGTCGATCTTAACGGCCATTGATCCGTGGCTTAACACCTGATTGGTCCATGATATATATTTAAAGAGCATGAAGGGTCATTTTCTGATGATCAATTGTGAGAAACTCTCTTGTAAAATATCTCTGTAATATTTTTCTTTTGCATTAATAAACTGCTCCAAGTAGTCGCGTTGGCTGGGGAAGTGGATGTTTCCTCGCAGGGGTTTTACCACGTCAAAACATCGATGTGTTGATCTTTGATCTCGTTGTGTGAGTGGTTACTGAAGGTGTTCGTCCTATGTTAGAATACTTGTGTTATCGAACAATAAACTCTAAGTAACGATATCAACTTCCTAGGGTCATACTAAACCTAAAATTTGGATGAAAATGGACTTGAAATTTTGTGCTATGTTCAAAGACGACACAACTACTGCCAATATAACATAATATTATTTTCCTGTGCCTCTTTTTTGTTTTTTCATAGGAAAATGAATGCTATGATACAATAGAGGAAATGAGTGTCACGAATAAGAAACTACCTCCACACAGTGGAACATACCTATGCTCAATGCAAGGAAGTGCATGCAGGGCATGGACACTCGGGGGAATGTTTCCTCTCAGGGTACAGTGTAAATTATAACCTTGTACAATATCTACTGCAAATAGATATTCAAAAAAGAACAGAAAATATACGATGGCAAATGAAAACATTACACAAATATTTTTCCCCTGGAAACCCAAACCGGGAAAACCAACATATTCTATATTCATTCATAGTGATACATTGTTTACAATACAATATACATATAGGATCCAACGACATCCAAAACCCTAACCCAATGACTTGGATTAGTCCAAAACCCTAATTCCTTAACCGGAAATAGAAAACCATCGACAAAAACCATGTGACGAAAAACCACCTAAATACATGACACGTTTCCCGAGGTAGAAAAAATATAACACATACCCAACATTCTCCCACTTGTTGTTTTCTTTGCATACATGGGGTTACAGGGTTACACAGTCAACAATCCAGGGCAACAATGCCCATGGATCCTCTACACCAAGAGAACTTCTCAATGCTCACAGATTTTGTTAACAAGTCTGTAACATTCTTCAAAGTGTCCACCTTCATCAATGATACTTTATTTTCTTCAATCATGTCTCTCACAAAGTGATATTGAACATCAATGTGCTTTGTCTTTGAATGATAAGCAGAGATCTTCGCCAGAAAAATTGCACTCTGACTGTCACACTCTATCCTTACAGCTTGTTGTACCAACCCAATACCTGAACACAAACTTTGTAACCATACTGCTTCCCTACTTGCATGAGTGGCTGCCATGTATTCAACTTTTGTAGTTGAAAGTGCCACTACAACCGTCTTTTTCCCATCCAACTTATTGCTCCTCCAAACAAGTTAAACACATACCTGCTTGTAGATCTCCTATGATCCAGATCTCCAGCTCAATCTGCATCCACAAAGTCATGTATATCCACCAATCTGTCCAATTTCGGTCTTCCTTCATAGCACAATCCATAGCTAGAAGTGCCACGCAAATACCTGAAAACCCTTTTTACTGATGTCCAATGTTCCTTCCCTGGTTTTGACATATACCTGCTCAAAACGCCCACTTCATGTGCAATGTCCGGTCTAGTACAGACCATTGCATACATCAAATTGACAACTGCACTTACATATGGAACATGAGACATGTCCTCTTCTTCTTCATGTGTCTTGGGACATTGATCCGCAGATAACTTTACACCAACAGGAATAGGAACCTTGACCGGTTTACATTCCTACATATTAAACCTCTGCAATATTGTTTCGACATATTTTCTCTGATTTAACCAGAGTTTCCTCCTTTTTCGATCTCTTTTAATTTCCATGCCCAAAATGAAATTTGAAGCACCGATATCCTTCATGTCGAATTTAGAGGACAATTGAGTTTTCACATCCTGGATAATCTCCTTGTTGTTTCCTATCAGCAACACGTCATCCACATACAAGACCAAATAAATCAAATGATCACCAATTAATTTAAAATACACACAATGATCCTCTTTGCTTCTTGTGAAGCCAAGTCCCAACATATAAGTATCAAATTTTTGATACCACATCCTTGGTGATTGTTTTAAACCATACAGGGACTTTTTCATCTTGCATACCAACTCCTTCTTTCCTTTCACAGCATAACCTTCTGGTTGCTTCATATATATTTCTTCTTCTAGATCCCCATACAGGAATGTTGTCTTCACATACATCTGTTCTATTTTCAAAACAAAATGCAGCAACAACAGATTAAAAAAATCATATAGAGGTTAACTTGGCAACAGAAGAAAAAATCTCACCAAAATCAATTCCCTTAACCTGGGAATAACCCTTTGCTACTAACCGAGCTTTGTATTTCTCCACTTTTCCTTCTACATTCATCTTCTTTTTAAATACCCATTTGCTGCCAATGGGCTTTCTTCCAGTTGGAAACTCCACTAGATCCCAAGCCTCATTCTTATCCAAAGATACCATTTCTTCTTCCATGGCCCTTTT
>JASDQU010948785.1:14450-32650 GCA_032191745.1 Picea mariana
TAACCCTTTGCTACTAACCGAGCTTTGTATTTCTCCACTTTTCCTTCTACATTCATCTTCTTTTTAAATACCCATTTGCTGCCAATGGGCTTTCTTCCAGTTGGAAACTCCACTAGATCCCAAGCCTCATTCTTATCCAAAGATACCATTTCTTCTTCCATGGCCCTTTTCTAGATATTTCCATCCTCTAAATCCACTGCCTCCCTGACAGTTCTAGGATCATCATCAGTAATAGACAAAGAAAAATTTGAATGGAAATCAGATGGACTATACTTTTCTGTTAGCTTTCTTTCTCAAACTGATCTCCTCAATACTGGAGTATGAGGATATTCTTCTTCTGATTCATGTTCTTCTGTAGAGTCTGATTCATCATCCTTTAAATAAAACTCTATCTTCTCTGGTTCTTCCTTACTTGGTAGGAATTCCCATTTAACAACATCCTTCATTTCACTAAATACCACATCTCGACTATACACTACCTTATTAGTTTATGGGTTCCAAAGCTTATAACCTTTGAGACCATCTTTATATCCAATAAAGATACATTTTTCAGCCTTCTTATCCAACTTACTCCTATTTTCCTTTGGAACATGAACATATGCATCGCAACCAAATACCTTAAGATGTGTACAAGAAGTTTCCTTACCATCCATTCCATACCTCTTGTGGAGTCATGTCATCCAACGCTGATGAGGGTGATTTGTTGACTAGATAACATGCAGTACTCACTGCGTCTGCCCAAAATTCTTGCCCTAACCCGACACCACTGAGCATGCACCTTGCTTTTTCCATTAGTGTCCTGCCTGTTCATCCTTTCTGCAACTCCATTATACTTAGGTGTATATGGAGTAGCCTTCTACCTTTCTATACCACACTTCTTATAGAATTCTTCAAATTCATTCCTGCAAAACTCTCCACCATTATCTGTCCTCAACACCTTAATTCTTTTCTCTGTTTGATTCTCAACAAGAGCCTTAAACTCTCTAAACTTGTCAAAGACTTCATATTTCTTCCTAAGGAAATATATCCAAGTTTTCCTCGAGAAGTCATCTATAAATGAGACATAGTACACAGATTTTCCCAATGATGGGACCGACATAGGTCCAAAAACATCACTGTGAAATAGTTGTAAAATTCCTTTTGCCCTCATTGCACCAGAGGGGAATCTTACCCGATTATGCTTCCCATATAGACAATGTTCACAGAAATCAAAATCCAGAGAGCAGTTAGACATACCTTCAACCATACCTTTATTGTGTAGTAGTCGAAGACCCTTCTCTCCGATATGCCCCAATCTTTGATGCCGCAACATAACCTTTTCTCCATAGACTGTAGGAGTTCTTTCTTCTTCAACTCCAATATCAGGAACAATGGAGTTATTACACCCATCACTAATAGTGCTTCCTAGAACCTTATACAGAGTTCCAAACCAAACTCCCTTCATCAACACCATTTCTCCTCGAACCATCCTACAAGTTCCCATTTCAAATATTGTTTTTACCCTTGCATCTTCCATTTTTCTTACAAAAAACAAATTTTTGGCCATACCTGAGATGTGCAGAACACCAGGCAGTGTTCTAATCCTTCCATATATGATCCTCAACTTGACCCTTCCTCTTCCTATGATTCTAGTTTTCAAATCATTACCTAAGAAAACATTACCTCCATCATACTTTTCATATTCACATAACCACTCCCTGTGGGGAGTCATATGAAAGGATGCACCAGAGTCAACTAACCATGCCTCATGATCTGCATGTGTGCTTGAAGAGGCCAAGTACACATCCCTCCTTCTTCCTTGGAGGTCTTTTCTTCTGTAGAAGAAGATTCTTCAGATCCCTTCTTTTTCTCAACTTTGGATCTACACTACTTCTTGTAGTGCCCTTCTTTTCCACATCTCGAACATACCCTTGAAAAAATTCTTGGAGATTTAGATCTACCCTTAGACTTAGATCTCCCACTTGAGAAATTAGATCTATTTCTTTCCTGGGAACGTCCTCTTGCAAATAATGCATATGTGCTATGTCCTTCCATATTCTCCCATCTCATCTCCTCTGACAATAAGGATGAGACCACTTCTTCAAACTTCAAAGAAGTTGTATTTCTACCTATGGCCACAACCAAACTATCCCATGAGTCTGGTAAATAACACAACAAACTGATGCATTTATCTTCATCTAAAATTTTAATATCAACAGATACTAACTGACTTACCACAGTATTGAAGGCGTTCAAATGATCTACCACTGAGTCTCCATCTCTCATCCTTATATTATACAACTTCTTTCTCAGGAATAGTTTATTTACCAGGGACTTAGACTGATACAACTTCCCCAACTTTTCCCATAAATCCTTGGATGTAGCTTCCTCTGACACATTCAGTAATACTGAATCGGAGAGACACAGTCAGATTATGCTCTTTGCCTTCTGATCCAACTTTTTCCAGTCATTTGCAGAAGTTCCTGTAGGTGCAGTACCTGTATCTACTTCGGTCCATTGATCTCTGTCCACCAACACATATTCCATCTTGATCTTCCACAACTCAAAACTTTTCCCATTAAATTTCTTGATCTCCATCTTCGAATTGCTTGCCATTTCTTTTCACCTGAAGAACAATACCGCGGATCTCTCACTGTGACAAGGCTTATCACAGTCCCGACCCAAACCTTTGACCACAAAGGTGTCCCCCTAAAGCCAATAAAGATCTGATACCAAATGTAAATTCTAACCTTTTACAATATCTATTGCAAACATATATTCAGAAAAAGAACAGAAAATATACAATGGCAAATACAAACATTACACAGATATTTTTCCCCTGGAAACCCAAAACAGGAAAACCAACATATTCTATATTCATTCATAGTGATACACTGTTTACAATACAATATACATATAGGATTCACCAGCATCCAAAACCCTAACCCATTGACCTGGATTAGTCCAAAACCCTAGTTCCTTAATCGAAAATAGAAAACCATCGGCAAAATCTATGTGTCGAAAAACCATGTGCTCTTTTCCCCTGGACCCCCACGCGGGGGGCTCCTCCCCCTTGCACCCCCCGAGGGGGGGCCTAGTGGACCCCCCTCTAACCTACTACTCGTGCAAATAATATAACACATACCCAACATATAGGGTGTCAAGCTGCAAAGGATATAAACAAGGCTCTGCTTGGATAGTGATGTAAATTGCTGAGGTAATAGGCCTATAACGGGAAAGTGGAAACCGACAATAGGCTCAATAATGCAAGCACGATAATAAAATACAATTACAACTTAACTCCAAATAATTTTATTTTTCGTAAATTTAGTCTCTTAGGCCCGAAAAAGTATAAAACAATACTTGAGAGAACTCTTTTAGCCACTAGTGACTAGAGTATTCCTTTTTCGAAATTAGTCTACTTGGTCTGAAAAAGGGTTAAACTTACACAAAATAGGCATCATTTTCAAATCCATTTAACGAGTGTGAAAGAGACAAGTTCACTCGGCAATATTTTCTCTTTTTATAGAGTTAGAAACGAGCTTAACTAAGACTCGGTGGAAGTCCCATAGATATAGGTCAGAATTCTTACGAGTAAGAATATGAGGTTTGAATGCAAAGTCATATTGGAACTATAAGGGACTCTTGGTCCTATGGAATAATCTCTGCATGGGCACCAAATGGCACAAAGGTTCTAACTAGGGAACCCATATTTGGTAAGCCTCTACCATTCAATAACGACACTTCTAATAGGAGTAAGAAGGTTTTGTGTCGCTAATAAATGGGTTTGTACCTAAGGCATATAGATTATAGTCATAGGATAATGAAAAAATGAAAAATGGATTGATGACCTATCCTATATGTTGGTCAAAGAAAATACCTTTTGAAGTCACGAACGGATGGAATGACGCTGGGAACCGCAAAAATCCCTAGACAAAACCACCAACACCAACTCCTTCACTGCACTATTAGTCCACTAGGTAAAAATAACCAATTTTACCATACCATTTTAGTTTTTTACCCATATAGTGCATTTTGGACCAATTTTCCCATGATCTTCAAGTGTCGATTTCAGTAGCTATGAGCAATGAAATGGACAACTGTCTAGACCAAGTAAGTGCTCTTGCCCTCCTCTTCATTTCTAGTGGTTTAAATTTCAAATTAAGTCCCCATTTTTAGAGCATTTGAGGGCATACTATATAAATTAGGGTGTATGCGAGATATAGTTTATCGGGTCGCGTATATGTATAGATGTACATGGGAAAATCAAAGCATGCCCATGTATATGTGTCCCTAAACGCAATTGTTAACATTGCAGCTCACGTACAAGTCTGCAAACAAGTTGTTTGAAGAGTTTGAGTCAAAAAAATTTGCATGATGGTACTTGAATGGAGAGAGAATGAGCATGAGGAAGTAGATCTAGCAGTGGAAAGAGATGTAGAGGCCCAAATTTCTCTAAAAATATGTGTCTTATACAAATTTTGGGATCTCAAAGGAATGAGGGCTCAAGTGAGACTGCTCCAAATTCTAGTAAAATTATGGGATACAAATACAGAGGCCTTCAATATTGATGGGAAAGCATTGAGAATTGAAGTAGAGGACATCTATTTTATCACTAGATTGTCTCATCGGGGTGAGGTGATGAATATAAAATCTCGGGGAGTTGGGGGTGGTATGAACATAGATGACTACATTGCCACCCAATGTGTTGTAGGCACATAAAAAGTAGGAAGTCAACTCCCCATCAGGGCGATCGAGAACCTGAGTTTAAAGATCATTGTTCTTGTACTTACATAGATTAGGGGTCAGCCTCGTTGCACTAGGAATCAAGGCCACTCATGTTTTACGCAGTGGAGCTTTTACAACCCATGATTTATGATTGATGCACCTCACTACTGGCTAACATGAAGAGCCAACTGACGGATTGCAAACAAGGGATAAAGAGAAACTTTGGGTTTGCATCCATCTTGTGTAGTTTTTTCTTTGAGCAGGTTCTAGGTTTGAGCCCTAGAGTAGAGATCATTCCATGCAGAGCACACGATCCATCCATGTGATGGTGGACCGAGGTGATGAGGCATTTAGGAGGTGGTAGGGTGAAACCCCCCTACAACGATGAGTTGTTCATTTGGTGGAGTTGACAGGTGATAGCCATAGAGGACTACCCTTATGCTCGGATCGACTACAAAGGAGATCCAGATATTCCATTGCCACCAGGCTCTGCCTACGGTGATATAGGTATGAAAAGTTTTTATATATTTCATTTTTTTTTTTGTTTTTCAAAAAGAATAAAAAAAACACATATATTTTTGAATGGTATCAAGTATTGACAATTACTTTGTTATGCAGATGTGGGTCCACAATGACCAGATGAATTTCCACGACATTGGAGGATGAACTAGGGAGATGAGCCAGCGTAACCTGTTTGGTTTGACGCACATGATTCCTATGATTCATGTGGAGGATCTGCCAGAGGCTATGCAGGGACAGGTGGTGGGTGTGCCCCATGTGTGGGTGTGCCCCATGCGTGGGTGAAACTCTTCTAGTGTCTCGAAAATTCCATAGTATTCTATCATGATACACATCTGGTGCCACAGGCATAGATTCCATGGTAATTATATCTATCGGCATATATGTATTTTGAGGGTGTGAGCCCCATTTTGTACTATGACACCATAATTTTTGGAGAGATGAAATATAAAAACATTGGTCTTTAGTTTTACTTATATATGTTACAATGTGTACATGGATGCATTTTCTTTACTTTAGTTATGTGACAAATACCAATCTAAAACATAATTAGCTATGCATCAGATACATAATTAGAACTTCTAAATATGTGATTATAATTAATAAAACCAAAGTGTCGTTCCAAAAGTCGTACCCGTAGGAATCATCAAAGTAGAGTAGGGTATCTCACATGGTAACTTCCGTTTAACTGACTTACTACTAACTGGGAGCCCAGGTGAAACTATAAATACTGAACACCATGTGAAATGACATCATGTAAAAGCTTTATAACAATGCTATACTCAACCACATTGTTCGTTGATGGCCCTAGACAAACACCACCTGAAGACACCAATTGACCCTAGGGTGAGTAAATGACCCAAGGTGAGTAAATGAGACTAGTATTAAAAGAGTCATGCCAAAGCTTGGGGGATTAAGCACAATATCTTTTTAAGTAGAGCCCATTTCTGGGATCAGCCAACATATTCCCTTCATAATCCTCCAATTCATAGTCTCCTTTTTCTAAAACACGTTGCATGATATAATGACCTTGCCACATGGGGTTAAACTTGTCTGCCCCCAACGATTCTTTGGCTTGGTCATAAAAAAGGACCAAGTCACCCTCAGCATACTACCAAGGACAGACAAACCTATCATACTATACCTTAACACGTCATTTATTCACTTCGATAGTCATAGAGGCATCTCAACGCTGCTCATCTAGGTGCTCTAGTTGTACAAGGCGTTCTTCAAGATTGAAAGTGTCAGGTAGGAGTTCAATTGCAAGTCTAAGGGAAGGGATTTCAAATTCAATCGGAAGGATCGACTCCACACCATGTACTAACTGAAAAGGAGAAAAATTGGTGGAAGTATTAACTGAGGTTCGATATGCCCAAAGTGGAGGGTAAAGCATTAGATTCCAGTCAAATTTGCTCTGGCTAACATTTTATTGCAAAATGGTATTTAGAGATTTATTCACAGCCTCTACTTGTCCATTTTCCTGGGGATAATAAAGGGAATAATGACCATGCTCAAACCCGAGTTTTGATGCTAATTCCTTCATCATTTCATTCTGAAAGTGACTACCATGACGAGTGACAATCTCCCTACGGATTCTGAATCAGGCTATAATTTGGTTGACCACGAAAAATTTTGCAATCTTACCATCATATTTAATACCATGCATGACCTCTACCCATTTAGTGAAGTAGCCCACGACCATGATAATATGTTGATGCCCCCCAGCCCAAGCTGGGTTACAGTCCATAAAATCCACCCTCGACTTAGTGAAGGGACCGACGATGATGATTAGGTGAAGAGGGGCTAGATGCGAGCGCATTTTACAAGAAAACACCTGGCAAGGGTGACACTTCTTGACCGCTTCAACACAATTTTAAAAAATTGACGGCCAAAAATAACCAGCTCGCAATATTTTTTGGGTTGTCACAAGCTCGGATAGATGACCACCACAAGTCCCAGTGTGACAGCCATTAAGAACAGACTCAACTTCATCGTGATTCAAGAAACAATGCAAGATATTATCTATGCCTCGATGATACAAAGTGTCGTCGACGATAAGGTAGTTTTTAGCTTGATACCATATATGTCATCGATCATCTCTCGACAAATGATGAGAGAACTTCAAGGTTTGAATATAGATCAAAATGTCTCCATACAAGAGGTTCCAAGATGAGGTAAGGAAAATATGTTCATCTGCAAATGAATCATCATGAATGATGTCCTCATCCAGTCGAGGGAAGTCTGATATTAACTTGGCAAAAACTAGCAATTTATTAGACTTTCCTGAAGCAAATTCTTGGCAAAACTCTTGCAAATTGGCAATCCACTTATTGTATTTTCCCCCTATGGTACGCCTAGTAAGGACGCATTGAAATGGATTGAAATTAGAAACTACAGTAGTTTTTCAAAGCAATATATAATGTTGTAATATTTGAACTGCATGTACGACAACCAAGGCTAGCTTCTCAACGTGAGATTATTTAAGTTTAGGACCGACTAAGTTTCGACTAAGATAGTAGACAATATGATCATGGAGCTCATTGTCCTCCTAAACCAGAACCATACCAACCATCCCTTTAGACACGACAATATAAATAAAATAATATCTATTGTAGTCTGGAGGCTTCAATAGAGGCATCGATACTAAGGCTTTCTTAAGAGCATAGAAGGATTCCAGGGCTTGCTCATCCCATTTAAAGGGAGTGTCCTTCTTCAAAATACGCATGAAACCATTAGTTATATTGGCATAGTTTACTATAAACTGACTCAAGAATTTATCCTTCCCATTTAAACCTTGAAGTTGAAGAATGTTGCGTGGGGGAGGCAATCGAAGTATTGCCTCAATCTTCATAGGATCCCCCATGATCCCATGCTCAGAGATTAGGAATCCTAAGAGATGTCCAGACCTAATGAAAATGATGAACTTGTGATGGTTTAAACGGATGTGATAATAATGACATCTCTCAAACACTAGTTGAAGGTGAGTAGAGTGATCTACTCTCTTGCGAGAGTGAACATCGATAACATCGAGGTAAGCTTCGACAATGTGTTTGATATCATGAAAATAAAAGGTCATGGCGCATTAGAAGGTTGATCCAACATTTTTAAGGCCAAAAGGAATTTTCCGGTATGCAAAATTCCCCAAGGACAAATAAATGTCATCTTATGTAAGTCCTTGGGTTTGATCTAAATTTGACTGTATCTTGAAAATTTGTCCATAAACGAAAAAACCCCTCTTCCCGCACACTCATCGAGAATATGATCAATGAAAGGTGTCAGGAAGTTGTCTTTAGGACAAGCCTTGTTCATCTCTCAAAAATACATACATACACGAATGGTTCCTTGTTTCTTATTCACAGGAACGAGATTGGACACCCATTCGGTCAAAGGAACTGACTAGATGAAACTAGCATTAAGTAGTTTCTCCAACTCGGCCTTAATAGCAGGGGCCTTCCTAGGATTAATAGCTCTAAGATGTTGTCAAACATGTCTATCATCTGGATAAGTCTTGATTTCATGCTCGAAATTGTGAGGGTCAATTCCTAGCATCTCTTCATATGACCAAGCGAATACATCACAAAATTCTTTGAAGAGATTGGTGTAGATCTGAATTTCTTCAGGTGAACAATTCACATTGATTTATACATTTTCAATTTTGCCATAAATTCGAGAGATTTTGATCGTGACGGTAGGAGAAATATTCTCCATGTTTCCTTCATCATAAATTCCATGCATATTTAGTGGAACTACAATGTGATCGACCATCTCACTCAAGGTATATCTAAAAGTGTTTTGTTCAATGCTAACACGCTCTTGGAGGAAGTAAGAGCAACGATGCATATTGCCCCATGGCCTATCAGGACCATTCATGGCCTATAAGATGACTCCATCTGAAGGTAAAGTATCTTCGAGGAAATCATGTGAGAAATACGATGAGGTGGCCCATACAGGCTCGAGAACAGGATCCTCCTCATCCGTCTACGAGGATACATAATCTGGGTCAACAGTAGAGTCAAGAATATCCGGATACACTATATTTGTTGCTGACAGTGGAATTTCCATTACAATATGTGACTGACCTTGACCCTTAAGTGAGTAAATGACCCAAGCGACAGAAGCCAAGTTCCGTGTATGATGACTGGCACCGTCTGCAAATCCTAAGTAGACTGAGGATTCCTTTAACATATTCCAACCAAAGGAAAACTTGATAAGAAAGTTGATTGACACAAATGAAAAGATATATACACTAAGATACACTAGTATACAAAGATTCATGCCCAATATTGGGGGCTTAAGCATAATATATTTTTAAGTAGAGCCCATTTCTGGGCCAAGCCAACATATTCCCTTCATAATCCTCCAATTCATAGGATCTTTTTTCTAAAACACGTCGCACAATATAAGGACCATGCCACATGGGGTTGAACTTGCCTACCCCCAACGGTTCTTTGGCTTGGTCATACAATATGACCAAGTCACCCTCAATGTATTGTCGAGAATGAACATAACTATCATACTAGACATTAACACATCGTTTATTCTCTTCGATAGCCATAGAGGCATCTCGACATTTCTCATCTAAGTTCTCTAGGTGTACGAGGTGTTCTTCAAGATCAGAAGTGTCAGGTAGGAGTTCAACTTCCAGTCTAAGAGAATGGATTTCACATTCAATCATAAGGATGGGCTCCACACCATGTACTAACTAAAAAGGAGGAAAATTGGTGTAAGTTTTAACTAAGGTTCGATAAACCCAAAGAATAGGGTAAAGAATTAGATGCCAATCAAATTTTCTTTGGCTGAAAACTTTTTGCCAAAAGGCATTGAGAGATTTATTCACAGCCTCTACTTGTCCATTTTCCTAGGGATAATAAGGGGAATAATGACCATGCTTAAACCCCAGTTTTGATGTTAATTCCTTCATTATTTCATTTTGAAAGTGGCTGCCATGATTAGTGACAATATCCCTAGGGATTCCGAAATGGGATATGATTTTTTTTAACACAAAAAATGATGTAGTATTACCATTGAATTTAATAGTAGGCATGGCCTCTGCCCATTTAGTGAAGTAGTCGACAACCATAATAATATGTTGATGCCCCCCCAGTTGAAGCTAGGTTACAATCCATAAAATCCACCCCCAACTTAGTGAATGGACCGACGATGATGATTGTATAAAGAGGGGCTAGATGTGAGCACATTTTTCAAGAAAACACCTAGCAAGGGTAACACTTCTTAACCGCTTCAACAAAATCTTTAAAAATTGATGGCCAAAAATAACTAGCTTGCAATATTTTTTGGGTTGTCACAAGCCCAGATAGATGACCACCACAAACCCCACTGTGATAGTCATTAAGAATGGAATTAGCTTCCTCATGAGTCAAGAAACAATGCAAGATATTATCTACACCTCAACTATACAAACTGTCACCGACGTTAAGGTAATTTTAAGCTTGATATAATATACGCCATCGATTGTCTCTTGATAGATTCTCAGAGAACTTCAAGGTTTGAAGATAGATCAAAATGTCTCCATACCAGGGGTCCGAAGACGAGATAAGGAAAATATGTTCATCTGCGAATGAATTGTCATGAATGATGTCCTCATCCAGTCAAGGGAAGTCTGATATTAACTTGGCAAAAAATAGCGATTTCTTAGACTTCATCGTAGCAAAGTCAATGTCAAACTCTTGCAAAATGAAAATCCACTTATTGTTTTACCCCCTATGATACGCCTAGTAAGGACGTATTGAAATGGATTGACATCAGAAACTATGATAGTTTTGGAAAGCAATATATAATGTCGTAATATTTGAACCGCATGTACGACGACCAAGGCTAGTTTCTCAAGTGAGATTATTTAAGTTCAGGACCAACTAAGTTTTGACTAAGATAGTAAACAATGTGTTCATGGATATCATCGTCCTCCTGAACCAGAACCATATCAACTGTCCCTTCGGACTCGAAAATATAAAGAAAATAATCTCTACTGTAGTCCGGAGGCTTCAACAAAGGCATCGATACCAAGGCTTTCTTAAGAGCATTGAAGGATTTCTGGGTTCATTCATCCCATATAAAGGTAGTGTACTTCTTCAAAAGACGCATGAAACCCTTAGTTATATTGGCATGGTTTACTATAAACTGACGCAAGAATTTAGCCTTCCCCTGTGAACCCTGAAGTTGAAGAATGTTGCGCGAGGGAGGAAATCGAAGTATTGCCTCAACCTTCATAGGATCCACCATGATCCCATGCTCGGAGACTAGGAATCCTAAGAGACGTACAAACCTAACACATAATATGCACTTGTGAGGGTTTAAACAAATGCGATAATAATGACATCTCTCAAATACTAGTCGAAGGTGAGTAGAGTGATCTACTCTCTCATGAGAGTGAGCAACTAGATCATTGAGGTAAGCTTTGATAATGTGTTTGAGATCGTGAAAAGAAAATGTCATGGCGCGTTGGAAGGTTTCTCCGATGTTTTTAAGGCTGAAAGGAATTTTTCGGTATGCAAAAGTACCCCAATGAAAAATAAATTCCATCTTATGTTGATCCTCGGGTTTGATCTGAATTTGATTGTATCCTGAAAATCTATCCATAAAAGAAAAAACCTTGCTTCCCGCACACTCATCGAGAATCTAATGAATGAAAGGTTTCGAGAAGTTGTCTTTAGGACAAGCCTTGTTCAGGTCTCAAAAAGACATAAATACACGGATGGTTCCTTGTTTCTTATTCACAGGAACTGGAATGGACACCCATTTGGTCAAAGGAACTGGGTAGATGAAACCAACATTAAGTAGTTCCTCAACCTCTTCTTTAATAACATGGGCCTTCCTAAGATTAACAACTCTAAGACATTGTTGAACATGTCTAGCATCCATATAAGTCTTGATTTCATGTTCGAAAATGCAAGGGTCGATTCCTAGCATCTCTTCATATGACCAAGCGAACACATCACAAAATTATTTAAAGAGATCTATGTAGATCTGAATTTATTCAGGCGAACAATCCACACCGATATATACATTTTCAATTTTGCCAGGAATTTGAGAGATGTCGATCATGACGGTAGGATAAATATTCTTCATGTTTCCTTCGGCATAAATTCCATGCGTATCTAGTGGACCTATGACGTGATCGACCATCTCACTCAAGGTAGATCTAAAAGTGTCTTGTTCTATCCTAGCAAGATCTGGGAGGAAGTAAGAGCAATGATGCATATCGTCCCATGGTCTATCGGGACCATTCATGTCCTTTAAGATGGCTTCATCCGAAGGTAAATTATTTTCATGGAAATCACGTGACCAAGATGATGAGGTGGCCCATACGGGCTTGAAAACAAGATCCTCCTCGTCCCTCTGCGAGGAGATAGGATCCAGGTCATTAGTAGAGTCGATAATAGATTGATATGTTATCTCTGCCACTGACACTGGAATTGTCATTCCAATATGTGATTGACCTTCACAAGACATGGTCGGGAAAGGTAGGGTCCAAGGATCATTGAAATACAAAGTACAAAAATGGAAAAACCTCACTGACGAAGAAGACTTACTGGACATGGCATAAATGTGATGAATTGGTGCCACAAAATCAAAGGTACCCATGAGGGAGGATTACATTACGACACCAATATCCTTAATTTTTAGCTGAGAATTTTCGATCACTAGGATCGAAGATCCAACTGATGCATTAGGACTAGCATGCGCAAAGGATAACTGATCGATCCTCACGATTTTCCCTTTGTGAGGAAAATATAAAGTGTCCAAAACAGACGACATGATTGTAGTCATGGCATAAGTCCAATTACACCCTAGCAATAAATTATAGTCAAGGGGTGCATCAACCACTTTGACATCCACCTCCACTATCTTTCCACCTAACTAGACCGGAAAGGTGGGAAGAATTCCATGGGGATGGAAAGAACGACCATCAAATGAGGTCAACATAATCAGAGATTGAGAGAGGGTTGGAGAGAATGGATTTGCAACAGGTTAGGGACATCACGCACGTTGCAATACCTTCATCAATAACAATGCGTTTGATGGTATACTTAAAGTAATCCACATGGATTTGAAAGGCCACGTGGTAAGTCAAGCGAGGCTTAACATCTGTGCTGTCAAAATTGATAACCTTAGAGCCACATGGGTTTAGAGATCCTAAAGCAGATAGCAATGTGTTCCTTTGTGAAGGACATAACTAGAGCACCTCTCAATCCGACATCGCACAAGGGGTTTCACCCAGATATTCGACAATCGAATAGTTCTGGGAAGCTCTAGCATTAGGGTTGTGGGTAGAGCATTTTAGTACTCCTTTCAGAATACGAGGCAGAGGCTCTGGATTTTTGATGTACAAAGGTGTTTCCGGAGGAGGGGGAGACTCTAGACCTAGAAAAATTTGTGAAGAACTATAATCACGAGATCGAATGGCTACATCAATCTGCGACTTGACCATATTTACACATAGACGGTCACCTTCATGAGCCGGGGGGTTTTGATTCCCACTTGACGCATTTTTGACATTAGAGGAGCTCGAGGCCATGTGTTGATTATGTGAAAACAGATTGGTCAGCACAACGAGAAGTTGAGATAAGAGCCTCTTGACTTCCTCAAGTTTGGGGCATAAGTGGGTAAGGTGATCATTTGTACAGATTTTATAAGGAAACTTTACCTTCCGCTTTTCTTTCTTTCCCTCACCAGCATTTTTATTCAATCTACCATTGTTAGCATTGTCCTTGGGTTTATTATTATTATTACTGCTCCCACCCTTACGATTATTACCATGTCCTTTCCTTCTATTCCCTCTTGGTTGTTGGTTACCATTCAGGTTGGTCGACGACTTTACATAATGCACATCCGCCAACTGAGTGGGAGTGGAGGACGAAGATGAAGCTTGTCATGCTACAAAATGGCTTAGAGACAACTCCTTCAAATGGTTCATAACAAAGTCTGTAGACCTAGAATTTTCATAGCCTATGATGCCATTGACATGAGGCTCGATCTTTTTTCTAGGGTCATAATTTAACCTTGGTGCGTCAGGAAGAATTTTGTATAACATCCCAAATTAAGCATATATGAGGTCCAAATGTTGGGCTTTGAAAATAGTTTCCTCTTCAGATGTTACCCTGGATGTAGAAACATCCTTCGAAATATAAGGCAATAAAGACTTAAGAAACCATTCCAACAGGAACTCTAGAGGAATGTAGGCTTTGATCAACCTCCTCCATCTACACCACTCTTGGATATGGTCTGAGATATGTGTTTCTTTATCTTGGCAAAGGGTCAACAAGAGTTCTATACCGACATCGTAACTAAGTGACAATTGGAAGTGGTTGAGAAAAACCAAAACCATATGATTAAAACGTCTGTATGTTCCCCCTTGTAGCTCAATGTACCATTTCACGACAACCCCTGTGAAGGTGTGTTGAAACAGTCTCAAACAAATAGAATCATCACTAAGAGAATTGGACAAGCACCAAAGATGAAAAGTAGTAACATGATCACCTGGATCCTCACTAGTATTTCCCTCGAATTTCGGAATATCCGAAGGAAGCTTAGTGGGGACGGGGGGGCATGATGGATCACGATGCACCAAGTCATTCATTAATATCAACAAATCTGGAAAATTAAGAGTGGCCAAAAAATGGAGTTGGGGTTACAACATTTGAGCCGATGCTCCTGGGAAAGATTGATGTTGAGGGATTGCAGCCCATCCAGGGTTCTAGTGTACACCATGGCCCTATCCGGAAGTATAATATCCTCCTCTAAACTGATTCATAAGAGGTTGTGTGGGCACCATACCTGTAAGAATGTTATAATGAGGGTTATAAACATTGCCCCCAGCCAGAGGAGCTCCAAGATGGGGGTTTCCCATAGTATGAAACTGACCTCCCCCAAGGGTAAATTCGAAGGATAGAGGTGGATTCGTCATACCAAATGTATTAGCTGGAATCGACGTAGAGGAGGAAAAGGTAAAGGATAGAACAAAGGAAGTGGCTTGTCTGCCCGGTTGAGTAGTCCATCCAGGAGCATTGAGACCAATATTAGATCCAAAATAAAATGGAGGTTGAACCCAGATTGAAGGATTCGTTTGGGGAATTTGAGTTCCACTAAGCGAGAGAGGAGTATACAGAGGGGTCATGCCCCCTGGTCCAATACTAGGATTTGCATTAGTTGCTGGAATGGAGGATGAAAGTTGCGATGTCATATTCGGCATACCAAAAGAGAAAGGGTTAGAGACCGAAGGTATGGAATGATTATTGTATCTAGGCACACCAAAAAGAGTCCTGAAAGGGTTCGTTACTATGGGTTGAGTAGTCACCACAATCTGGATAGGAGTAATGACAGGAACCTCTGGTACTACAACTGTCGTGGTTGAAGGAGTCGAAGGAACCCCATTAACCATAATAGGTATAGGAGTCGAGGGATTCCCCATGTCTTTCTGACTTGACTCAGTACTCATAATTGTATAACCACAAGTCTAGTAGGTGGAGGTATGTGTACCACATTTAGTAACTTTGTGCCTCTTAGAAGAAAAAGACTCAAGGTGCGGTGTTAACTTCAACAAACGAAGAGACCTATGAGGAAGTTGGTATGGATCCACAATGACTCAAGACTCGAGATATAGAAATAAATCCTAAGGCTAACTAAAAATCAAAAAGCATACCAAAATAAACAAAAAGGCCAAATGCACACAAACAAGATATAGTAGCTGAAAAGGGGCCTTCCTCACTAGAGTAGGTATGCCTCGACCAAGAGAGGCTTGAGACTCCCTTAAAAATATCAAAGGCATCAAAATCAGTTATAAGAGCCCTCGTGGGCTTAACAACGCAGTCGATCAGATCCCCTCGGAGAGGTAATTCTCCATAAAGGTTGTGTGTTTTCCGACCCATATTTGACTCAAGGTACCTACAGAATAACCTCTGCAAGTAACCTATGTGGCTACCTATGTCAAGCAAATAAAGCCACCACGATATAACCAATGCACAGACGAACATTCGTAAGTCCTAAACTGATGATATTATGACTAAGCATATAAAATAAATGAATATGAACATAGTGATAAGTCTTAATCTTAAAATTCTCAAAAGATGATAAAATTCTCAAATGCAACTTTCAATGCAATTTTGCAAGTTCAATAAGATGCAATCATTCCATATATGTCAAGATCAATACTAAACAACCAAAGAGAAAATGCCACAATGCAAAATGCATATTTTTGTATTTTCAATATAAATAAATGAAAATGCAAGGAATGAATAACAACTTGATATATAGACCCTGTTGCAAACAAAAAGAGACAAGCCAAGTAGGATACCAAGAAGCAAACACTCAGACCAAGATGCAAGGGCAACCAATGAAAAAGATGATGAGAAAGAAAACCACCCGAAAATTCAACAATAAAAGGGTTTCCTATCACTTTGCAAGCACTCAACAGTTAAGACAAAAACCCAAGAAGACTCATCAATCATCAAAACTTTCCCAACAAACACCAAACTTAGCAAATAAGCTTAAAAAGTTGATGTACACGATTGTTTAAGGAAAACTCACGTATGTACACGCCCTATAGAAGGACAACTCACGTATTTACGCATATGTCAAGGGAATACCTGCATATATGTAATAAAACATTGTCAGAGAAAGGATTAAACCAAAAAAACTTAGATGCAAAGTAAAAATAGGCTCTTAAGCAATCGGGCAACAAGGAAACTCAAGCTAACAGAGAGAAATCGAATGAGAAAAACACTCCAAACCCCAAAGTAGAAGATTCATTTCCCATTATGCCAATTTTGTTACAAGGAAGATCACTTTATGGCATGGGGTAAACCGCAACAAACATAATGCCTACAAAAATCAACTCTAATCCCAAGTATGCTATATAAATGAAAATGCTAACAAGACAAGATAAATAGCTTACCTCGTCCGGCTTTCAATGAGGTTGAGCAAGCAACTCAAAACTTTATACGTGCAACATGTCATCATATGGTGATAATATATAATGTTACCATATAAAATAGCATAATCTATTAACATTCATGACAATTACATTCATGAAATAATAATTCAAATATTTCCAAGATATCAATTAGATGAAAAAAGAGTATTTCTAATAAACTGAAAAACTTTTATATTCATTTAAATTTGTAAAATTACATTCATAAAAGATTCAACGACATTACAAGCCTATAAGCAACGTGTAATCCGATCAGGGATGGAAATACAAGAACTTAAACCTTTGCAATGCGATTCATGATACTCCCAACAGTACTCTTAGACTCCTTCAGCAGATCAATGCTGTCTGTTAAGCTTCTCCTTTTGTTTGCAACCAAGGGGCTCTCTTGCAGTAACTGCTCCATGGCACCAAATCTGGGACCTCCCACTTGTGTCAGGATCTCATGGTTAAACTCATTCATAACCAAATTTCTGTAAATGAATTGGAGATACAAAGGAATCCCATCGCCCATCCTGAGAGTGACAACCTTCCAGTAAGCCACGACGCTCATCTGCATATCGTAGGCCTTCTCCACGCGCTCAGTAGGGACATCCAGTATCTCTGATACATCCACTTCTCCAACTCCATCAAGGACCACCGTGTTCCCTCTGCCACTGCCATAGGTCGGAGTTTCTGCAACAAGATTACGCAGTCTCTCCATGAATAAGGCTTTGGAAGTGAGCAGCCTGCCGTATGTTTCCATGTAAAAAGAGCTAAGAGTGAAATCCACGAATTTCTCCATTTGGATTAGCTTATTTACATGACTCTCACATTCTTCCTTCATTTTCCGAACAAGATCCTGGACGACTCTTCGGGCGTCGCTCTGCAGCTGTGGATAGCAATGGCAATAAAAATCAATGATTTGCATTATGACGTTTTCCATGTATTCCCATACCTTGAAGACCAGCTCGAAGCTCCTCTCCATGATTTGGTCCACCAGCCTCTCCAACAGGTTCAGGAACATCGGACGTGACAAGAAGTTGGGAAG
>JASDQU010948786.1:25837-43353 GCA_032191745.1 Picea mariana
ATCAAAACTACACCATCAATGAGCGACCCACAATGGGAATTTTTGTGATGCACATATGGATTTGCAAGTATAACTTGCACAACCTTAGAAGTAGCTTTGAATTCCTAGGCGTATCTATCCAACTCTTATTAATGAAAATTGTATCGATGAGAACATGTCCATAATACAGGAGGAATGGAAATATTCAAACTTTTTGATATCATACGAGTCTTCGCCACATTGAATGTGAGGGAGTGAAATGATCCCTTCTTGTAGATATCAAACATAAACTTCTCCTCGGTCCGATCGAGCAATGTTTGAAATGTGGGGTGGCTTGAAATAATGTTGGACTAACAATTATCAGGCTCCTACATAGGGTCTCGCTTATGCTTCAATGTATATTAATTAAAATGGCTCTCATCACCTCAAGGCATCCATGGAATCTCTACTTTCTTGCATTTATTGAAGGGCACCTTCATAAACGAGAATTACTCTTGCATTGAGGAATTTAACATTGCGATCATAAGGGGTGTTGAATATGCATGACAAAATGTTTCCCACATTATGGTATATGGAGATTCATGTGTGTTCAATTAAAAACTTCGACCAACAATTGAATTCCAGCAATGGAACACTTAGCTTCCCGCGAGTGTTTGAGCCCTTGAGGAATGAGTCCATGTAGCAACAACACCATGAACGATAAGGGGCAACATGCGTGAGCTCGATAGAATGAAAAATGGAGCAGTCAAACGGTATGATACCAATCGACAAACGTGAGCTCAAGAGCATGAACAATGGAGCAGTGGAGTCGTCGATGCCACAAATTAGGGTTTCGCGTGGGTAGAATAATAAACGGTTTGGAGAATGAGTCAATGGGATGAACCATATTATGGAACAGTCTACAAGTGGTTTCTTGGAAGAGAGAGGCGTGCCAAACTGAAACACATATTGGAACAACATAGATGGAATGGCAAAGGGAAATCGAAAAGAGAGATGCACAAAGCGAAATGGAAACCCCAACGGTAGACTGGTATASTGGTGGAGGCRTTTCTRTACGAGGGAGACAAATCTCAAACTGGTAGGAAKAYAGAGRAATGTTTCTGCAGAAGGGAATGCAAAATGTCTTTCAAAGACTRAGCTATGGATAACTCCCATAACTCTCATACCAYTGTTATACTACACAAACAAAGATAGTCATGAATTGCATATTATTCATTCATATGATACATTTATAAATACATTGATGTGACCTTTGGATTCATATTCCAAGTGGTCTCTTGGACTCTTGGCGACGGTTCAATTCATATTCCAAGTTCATCCGAGTAACCCTAATGGATTACATTTCCAATAGTATGAAATAGATAAAAATAAATAAAAATAGAGAACATAAATAAATACTCACACACCATCCACAATAAACACAAGATATAACCCGAGAAAATCCAATACGAGAGAAAACCCAACTAGAAGGTGAGGCCACTCTGTTCTCTTTTCTTCAAATGCAAGTACAAAGAAGGAGGCACTCTTTATGGAGTTGCCTTTGAAAATGTGGCATGTATGTATGCTACTGAATCTCTCCTCCTTTGTTATGCTCTCAAAATACCACTCCTAGGTGCTCTGATCAACTATGGAACAAATACAATGCCAAATAATGGAACCCTTTCTCCTAGCGACCTGGTATTTAACATAGATCGATAACCGTCTGGGGTTAGGGTTTTGACTGCATGAACCCTCAATTAGTGATCAGATTTGGACCTTCTATAATATTCTTGAAATTCCACAAGTGGATAGCCCCATATGTGTGAGTAATGGGGTATGACATGGCATCCACCTGTACCATGGTGGTCAAGAAGGTAGGTCAACTTAGAGGAGGCATAACTTTGGATACGAGCGCCCATTGAGGTGTTTGATGCATCGTTGGAAAGGTCTTAGAGTGTAGAACACTGCCAAGAGTGTGCACACAATTTTTGAACACAATAACCCCAAAAAAATCTTTTTAATGCCTAAAAATGGCCCTAGAAGGTTCCATACCTCAATTTTTCAAACTGGGACCTACCATTGAAATAGCCCTACAAGTTGATTCCTCCAACTTTTTCCACCCAAAAAGTATTGAGATAGATGAAAAATAATATAATTATCCAATATAGATCACACCTCCCAATTTAGAGAGGCTTTTGGTCCCTAAAATATTTATTGAATGAGGTAAAGAAAATTTTCCTCTACTTTATCCCTAAAGTACCACTTTGCTTTACCTAGAAGTTTTCCTTCTATCCCAATTTGCCAAAGGTCATGCTTCTCCTGTCTTGTAGTTCTAGACTACCTTTTCAAAACTGTGTCCTTTGCCAACTCTTCATGAGCATGTGATTCTAATTCCTCTATGGAAGGTAGGATTTGCTCCTCTTGATCCAACATGGAAGGCTCATAGGGTTTGAGATTCTCCACAGTCACTATTGAGTAAATGCACATGTATGGGGGTAGACTAAGTCTATAGGCGTTATCTCCCACCATATCCAATATTTAAAAAGGTTCCATAGAACCTTTCTTCTTACCAAGACCATGTATTCTTTCCTTGTTCAACTGTAACCAAAATCTGTCTCCCACTTTGAATGATTTCTCGGTTCTATGTTGATCATGTCCAACCTTGTATGTTTAGCGTCTCTTGTAATTGAAAATGGATTTGCCTAATCTTCTCAACATTTTTTTCTAGTCTCAATGCATCTCCTGTGAGGTCCTCCCTCACTCCTCCTTGATTTCCATATACAACATCCAAGGGTGAAGGTGGCAAACATCCAAAGCAACTTTCAAAAGGTGACTTACCAGTAGAGTTGTGGACTAGTTTATTATAAGAGTGATGTATGTAGATCAAATTTTCATCCTAGGTTTTTGGATGCTTTTTATTGTAACCCTAAAGTCTTGTTGACTACTTCTATCTACCCATTTGTCAGTGGATGGAATGTTTTAGATCTATTCAACTAAGTGTCCATCTTCTCTCACAATGTAGCCTAAAATGTACTGAGAAATCTGTTATCGCTACCTAAGATGATGCTCCTTGGTATCCCAAAGTCCACCCATACTTGTTCAAAGAACATGTTTGTTGCTTCTTATCCTTCGATGGTCTTTTTACAAGGCATGAGAATGTACATCTTGTTGAACCTGTTAATTACCACAAATAGATAGTCATATCCCTTCCTAGTTGTTCGTAAACCTCCCATAAAATCTATGGAAATGCTTTCCAAAGGTTGAGTGGGTATAGGTAAGGGGTGGTATATACCTTTCTTCCTATTACAAGGCTTGTTGGTGTAAAATATACATCCTATGATATACCATGCCACATATTCTTGCATTACGAACTAGTACACATACCTCTATAACTTGGTAATTGTCTTCCCAGCATCGAAATTTCCTGCAACCTCGGAGGTGTGAGCATCTATAATAAGTTGTAGTCGTTAACCTTTAGGGATACAGAGCTTTTCGAGCTCGCGGAGTAACCCATTCTAGAAATGATAGTCAGCCTTGTCGTCACCTTCTTCTATATGAATTTTTCCCTGTAGTTGTTGAAATACCTCCTTGAAGTCCTCATATTTTGTGCATGCCTCTTTGTATGAATCATGGGTAAATGAATACATGTTAATCATAGTTCCAAAAGCTATAATCTTGGATGTGGGTGGACCTGAAAGCATGTATGCCAACTTGTTTGTGTTTCTCTTCTTATACTTGATGACTAGATTATTTTTTTGTTAAAACCCCATCCACTTGTAATATCTAGTTTGTTGTAGCTTACTCTAGGCCTGCAAATATTGTAGCAACCGATGATTTATGTGGATGATGGTCTCCTTTCCCATCAGATAATACTTCCACTTCTTTATAGATTGAACTAGGTCATAGAGTTCCTTGTCATAGGTATGGTAGTTGAGAAATACCCCATGAAATATTTCAAAGTGATAACATACATTCCTTCCTCCTTGCATAAAAATTCCCATGGTATACCCACTTGCATATGTCTCCACTTTGAAAGGATTTTGCAAGTTTAGTAATGCAAGAACTGGTGCTTGACTGATCTTTCTTTTCAGCTCATCGAAAGCCTTTTGTTGGTTCTTCCCTCACTGAAAACTATTACCACTTGTTGTTATGGTGTGGAGTGACATAGCTACCACTGAAAATGAAGCTATGAACTTTCGCAAGTACTTTGATTCCCCAAAAAAACTCTTAACTTCAGTGACATTTGTAGGAACTAGCCATTTCATGATGACCTTCCTCTTTGTGGGATTTATCTTAAGATTCTCTCCACTGATCATATACCCAAAATACACTAAAGACTGTTGAGAAAACTCACATTTTTTGAGATCAACCAACAATTAGCGCTTCTTCAGAGTCTCTAACACCTGCATAAGATGTGAGATATGCTCCTCCCAAGTATAACTATAAACTTATATATCATCCAAACAAACTATAACAAATGAATCTAGATATGAATGTAATACATCATTCGTTAGTCTCATAAATGTAGTTGGTGCATTACATAAACCAAATGGCATGAAAAACCATTCATACAAATATGGCCTTGTCTTGAAGGAAGTATTCTAGATGTTGTCTTGATGCGTACCTGGTGGCATCTCGATTTGAGATCCAACTTGATGAAATATTTTGCATGCTACAACTGATCTAACAAATCATTGATCTTGGGAAAAGGGTACCTATGTTTTAGTGTAATGTTGTTAAATGCTCTATAGTCGATACACATTTGCCAGGTCCCATCATTCTTTGGTACAATTATAATAGGTGACCCACAAGCTGAGGTGCTTGGTCGAATCACACCGTGCTCCAACAACTACTGCAACTACTTCTTCACTTCATTTGATTCCATAACAAACTATCTTTACAACCTAATATTTGGTAATGGGTAGTCTGGAAATAATCATGTTTCATGCTTCACTTCCCTCTTGGGAGATAGCCTTTTAGGCTCCTAGAACAGTCCTTTGTATTCATGTAGGAACTCCTCCAACTGATGTTTCTAGTCTTTGATACACCCCTCCAGGGATTCCTTTACTCTTTTTTTTTGTTTGCTAGTGTGTTCGTGACCTGTGGGACTATCCTGTGGCTGAGAAACCACTATCCAAGGACATCTAAGTTGTCAAAATCACCCAAGGATTGCACCCGCCCTGGGCCACACCAACCCTTATCATGGCTGTATTTTTTGGTGTCCTCTCTTGATATTGACGAGTTTCGAACCTAGGTCTCAATGTAGAACAAGGCCCATCAACACCAATCACTCTATCAATATTTGACTTGTCTAAAATTGAAGGACATGTGGGAAGTATTTGATCCATTTATTTGTGCATAGGTCACAATATCATTTAATATAATATCTCTTGGTGCAACCACACGTTCAACCACTACCTCAAGGTGACCCCATGGCTTTGGGCTAGGCCCTCACGGGAATTGAACCTTTCCCAACAATGAAAAACTCTTCGGTTTCCATCATTGAATCCAACCCCTTTGGGTTGGATGCCTTTACTTTTATCGAATCGTCCTTAGTATGATTTTCTCTTAATAAAATTAAAACATATTTCTCACTGGAACTAATCAACTTCTTGGCTTGGTTGGCACTTACCAATGAGATATTTGACTCGCCTTTATGAACGTTGATGATGTAGGACTTCCCATCCTTGATTAGTGAGTACTATTTGGCTAATCCGAATTAGATCATTATATTATTGTTCATCTATCTCGGTGCTTTCAGAGTGGAAAAAACTGGGGGAATTAGCTTGCAGGGTCATTTTAACGGTAGGTCGTAGTTTGGAAAATTTGGGTTTGAAACATTTTGGAGCCATTTTGAGGCATAAAACAACATTTTTTTTGGTTAAAACTTTCCCATCAATAGCTCAAACCTCATGATGCTATTCTACAAATTTATAATTTTCCAATGATGAAAAAAATCGTATGAAACAATTATGCCTTCTGCAAGTTGACCTGCTGTGTTGACCACCATGGTACAAGAGGATGCCATGTCAACTCTCATTACTCACACATATGGGGCTAGCTATGTATGGACTTTCAAGAATATTCTAGAAGGTCCAAAATATTATCACAATTGAAGGTTGAGGAACCCTAAATGGCTATTGGACTATGTTAAATATTAGGCCACTAGGAAGAGAGGGGTTTCCATTCTTTTGCATTGTATCTTGTTCCATAGTTGAGAATAATAGTTGAGAGTGGTATTTTTTGAGCATAACAGAGGAGAAGAGATTATATGAAAGACATATAGGCCATAGTGTCAAAGGTAACTCCAAAGAGAGTGCCTCTTTCTTTGTACTTGCATTTGAAGAAAAGAGAGCAGAGTGGCCTCACCTTCTACCTTGGTTTTCTCCTGTATTGAGTTTCCCAGGTTATATATAGTGTTTATTTTTGGATGGTGTGTGTGTATTTATTTATGTTCTCTATTTTCTTACATTTGAACTATTTCATACATTTTAATAAGAAAACCAGTAATTAAAGAGTCTAAGATCTAAAGGAAATTAGCCATCATGGTAAAGATTTTAGTATTTTTATTAGATCTATTGTGAAAAACTATCCAGTGGAATATCCATGGTAGTTTATAGATCATATTGGTATCAGAGTGATGTTTTCTTTGGGCATTTCTAGAAATTTGCAGGGATCCAGGAATCAATTTAAGAATAAATTTGCAGAGCTCTAGCCATGGCCGACGAGTTCGTTCATAACAACCCCCGAGATCCAATAGAGGAGAGATTTGCAAGGCTAGAAGAGAAAGTCATTGACATATCTCGCAATATGTTCCTCCTCATGGTGGCTCTATAAAGTAAGCTTAGATTGTTCATAGAAGTTGGATCCTCAAACTCAGAGATCAAATGAGATGATAAATCAGGAGATAACGAAGACCAAAAAAATGAGTCATGAAAAGAAACCAAGAAAGAGCAGTCGAGTTCCAATGCCATAAACCCTTCAAATTCCCTATTCAATATGGAAGAAAAATTGGACATAAATCCATACCAAGGTGAGATTGACGCATTAAAAATGAATCATTAGCTACAACAACTAAAATTTTATTTTAATGCTCACCATATATGTGAAAAACAAAATATATAATTTTCCAGATTGAAGTTAGAGGGCCATGCTTTAACTTGGTGAGAAATACATACAAAAGCACCTAGGATAGAGAATGATCCACCAATAAATAGGTAAGAGGAATTCAAAACCCTCATCAAATCCCAATTCTAACCTATCAAGTATGTATAGGACCAATGGATACAATGGCGCTATTTCAAGTCGAATCAAGGATAAAGTTTACATGAGTACACCACGGAGTTCAGAAAGATGGCCATCATGTTGGGTATCTCTGTCAAGAACCTAGATGTAATCATTATGTATCTAAGGGGTCTACATAGCCATCTACGAAAGCAAGTAATTTTTTTCAAGCCAAGGACAGTGGATGAGGCATGTGTATAAGCACATTATGTGGGAAACATAGGCCACAAGTAAGGGCAACCAAGTGGTTCCAAGAAGAAATAGCACCGAGAAGATTCCAAGGAGGGGAAGAAGAAGTGGAAAGGGGGAAAGGATAAGAAGATAACATCCACTATACATCAATGCAAGGATCCCAACAATTGTTGCAACCATTGGAATATTGATGGTCACACTGAGGAAATGTGTTGGAAACTACATCCAAAGTTGAACCCAAAGAACTGGAAGAAGGAAAAAAATAAAAATAATCTTCTAATCACGGATTCGAGCAATCAAGTTGAAAGTAGCTCCAATTTGGATGAGAATATTTTCTTCACATTAGTGTACAAGGAGGTGAATTTGAGTAGCCTTCATCATTAGGAAGAGAAGGAGATGACCGAGCTCTTCCACATCAAGATTCAAGTCAAGAATACCAAGATAGATGCTCTGTTTGACTTTAATTCATAGGACAATATCATATCAGCAGATCTAGTCAACAAGCTTGGATTTGAGATTCACGATCATCCTATTCTCTATCCATTGGGTTGGGTAAACAAGGATCCAAAGATCAAGGTAATGAAACAGTGCAAGATTAATTTTTTCATAAGTGTTGGTTTTATTGACTAAGTGGAATTGAACGTAGTACTCCTTGATGCATGTGGAGTAGTATTTGGAATCCTCTACATGTATATGCAGGATGAAATATTCATACGAAGATCCAACAGGTATTGACTAATCAAGGATGGGAAGTTCTACACCATCAATGCGCATAAAGGAAAGTCAAAGATCTCATTGGTAAGTGCCAACCACTAAGAAATTGATTAGTTCCAGTAAGAAATATGTTTTACTTTTCTTAAGAGAAAATCATATTGAGGATGAGTCGACAAGAGTAAAGGCATCCCTTTAGGGTTGTATTAAAGAGTAGAAACATTAGTTGAAGGATTTGATGCATGCATACATAGGAGTGTTCCATGAGCCTAAAGGGATACCACCCACTTGGGAAGTGAAGCATGAAATACAGTTATTTCCATACTCCCCCTTGCCAAATATTGGGTTGTATAGAAAATCCATTCTAGAGGAAAACAAAGTGAAGAAGCAGTTGCAACACCTGTTGGAGTAGAGTGTGATTCATCCAAGAAACACACCTTGTGGGTCACCTATCATAATTATACCAAAGAAGGATGAGACTTGGCGAATGTGTATCAACTACAAAGCATTGAACAATATTACACTAAAAATTGGTACCCTCTACTTAGGATCTATGATCTATTAGATCAATTGCAACATGCAAAATATTTCATCAAGTTGGATCTCAAATTATGATACCACCAAATATGCATCAAGGAAGAAGGCACCTGGAAGATTGCCTTCAAGATAAGGCAAGGTTTGTTTGAATGGTTGGTCATGCCATTTGGTGTATGTATTGCACCAACTACATTTATGAGACTAATGAATGATGTACTACACCTATATCTAGATTCATTTATTATAGTCTATTTTGATGATATATTGGTTTATAGTTCTACCTGGGAGGAGCACATCTCACATCTCATGCAGGTGTTAGAGACTCTGAAGAAGACCCAACTGTTGGCTAACCTCAAGAAATGTGAGTTTGCTCATTAGTATTTGGTGTATTTAGGGTATGTGATTGGTGGAGGGGAGCTCAAGGTAGATCCCATAAATATGGAGGCCATCATGAAATGGCCAGTTGCTACAAATGTTAATGAAGTGAGGAGTTTTTTGGGGGGCAACACAATACCTGCAAAAGCTCATAGCTTCATTTTCAATAGTATATGCACTACTCCACACCATAATATAAAGTGGTAAGAGTTTCCAGTGGGGGAAGAATTGGTAGAAGGATTTTAATGAGATGAAAAGAAAGATCGGTCAAGCATCAATTCTCGCATTACCAAACTTGTAAAGTCATTTTGAAGTGGAGATAGATGCAATTGGGTATGTCATGGGAGCAATTTTAATGTAAGGAGGAAGGTATGTATGTTATCATTATGAAATATTTCATGGGGAAGTTCTCAACTACCCTACCTATGAAAAGGAACTCTATGCCCTGTTTCAAGCTATCAAGAAGTGGAAACACTATCTGATAACCAAACTCTTCCCCATCAAGATCCAGATCAAGAAGAACAAGATAGATTCCATGTTTGATTTTTCTTCATAGGATAATATGATAGCAACGAATCTAGTCGACAAGCTTGGATTGGAGGTTCACGATCATCATATCCCATATCCATTGGGATGGGTAAACAAGGATGTAGATATCAACGTAACAAAACATTGTAAGATTAAATATGTTGTAAGTGCATGTTTTATTTACAAAGTGGAACTGGACATAGTACCCCTTGATGTATGTGAAGTAGTGTTTGGAAACCTCAACATGTATATGATGGATGCAATCTTCATGCAGAGATCCAATCATCTATAAATTGTTGTGGATATTTTACTGGATAGTTCGTTGCAACATATCTAACAAAAATACTGAAATTTAATATGAAGGTTAATTTGTTTTAGATTCTAGACTCTTTAATTATTGGTTTTATGCTTAAAATGTATGCAATAGTTCAAATGCAAAAAATAGAGAACACAAATAAATACACACACACCATCCAAAAATAAACACAAGATATAACCTGGGAAACCCAATACGGGATAAAACCTAGCTAGAAGGTGAGGCCACTCTGCTCTCTTTTCTTCAAATACAAGTACAAAGAAAGATGCACTCTCTATGAAGTTTTCTTTGACATTGTGGCATGTATGGCTGCTACATAATCTATCCTCCTCTGTTATGCTCACAAAATACCACTCTCAATTGTTATGCTTAGATATGGAACAAGATACAATGAAAAATAATGGAACCCCCTCTCCTCCTAGTGGTCTAGTATTTAACATAGCCCAATAACCATCTAGGAGTAGGGTTTTGACTTCCTCAACCCTCAATTGTGATAAGGTTTTGGACCTTCAAGAATATTCTTGAAAGTCCATATGTAGCTAGCCCTATATGTGTGAGTAATGGGGGATGGCGTGGTATCTTCTTGTACCATGGTGGTCAACATGGTAAGTCAACTTGTGGGAGGCATGACATTTGCATAAAGTTTCGACTCACGTGATTTTTGCACTATATGGGGGTATGCTGAGTTTGTAGGCATTATCTCTCACCTCTATTATATCGAAAGGTCCATACCATAGAGCCTTGATCTTCTTACCAAGACCATGTAGTGTTTCCTTGTTTAGTTGTAACCAAACTCTCTCCCACTTTTAATGACTTCTCGGTTCTATGTTGATAATGTCTGGCCTCATATTTTTCATGTGGTTTCTTCAGTGTCTCCTATACTTGCAAATGGATCTACCTAATCTTCTCAACAATTTTTTCTTCTTGTAATGCATCTTTTGTGAGGTCCTCCCTCACTCATCCTTATTGTCCATATACAACATCCAAGGGTGAAGGTGGAAAATACCCAAAACAAGTTTCAAAAGGTGATTAACCAGTAGAAGTGTGGATTGCTCTATTGTAAGAGTGTTGCATGTATATCATATTTTCATCTCATGTCTTCTAATGCTTCTTATTGTAACCCCTTAAAAGCTGCACCAAAGTCCTATTGATGATTTTTTTTTCCCATCTATTTGTGGATGGAATGTTGTAGACCTCTTCAACTTAGTGTCCATCCTCTCCCACAATGTAGTAAAAAATGTACTGATAAATTTGGTATCCTTGTATGAGATGATGCTCCTTGGTATCCCAAAGTGCACCCAAACCTGTTCAAAGAACATATTTTCTACTTCCTTTCCTTTGATGGTCTTTTTAAAATATAGTCAGGGCCCTTCCTGGTTGTTGGTAAACCTCCCACAAAATCCATGGAAGTGATTTCCCAAGGTTGAGTGGGTACAGGTAAGGGATGGTATAGACCTTGCTTCCTATTACTAGGCTTGCTAGTATAACAAAGTATACATCCTCTAATATACCATGCTACATCTTGTTGCATTTCGGGTCAGTATGCATACCTCTATAAATTGACAATTGTCTTCCCAACACCAAAATGTCTTGCAACCTTGGAGCTGTGAGCCTCTCTGATAAGCTCCAGTTGTTCACCTTTAGGGACACAAATCTTGTCGAGCTTGTAGAGTAAATCATTATGGAAATTATAGTTAGTATTGTTGTCACTTTATTCTATATGAATTTGGACCTATATTTTTTGAAACACCTCCTTGAAGTCCTCATCTTCCGTGTATGCCTCTCTGTATACATCATGAGTAAAAGGCTCCATGTGCATCAAAGTTCCCAAAGTTGTAATCTTGGATGTGGGTGGCCTTGAAAGCATGTCTGCCAACTTGTTTGTGTTTCCCTTCTAATACTTGATGACTAAATGGATTTTTTGTTAAAAACCCATCCACTTGTAATGTATGGTTTGTTGTAGCTTACTATGGGCCTGCAAATACAATAGCTTGAACCAGGGCATAGAGTTCCTTGTGATAGGTAGGGTAGTTGAGAACTTCCCCATGAAATGTTTCAGAATGATAGCATACATGCCTTCCTCCTTGCATTAAAACTGCTTCTATGGCATACCCACTTGTATCTGTCTCTACTTTGAAAGGATTTTGCAAGTTTGGTAATGTGAGAACTAGTGCTTGGATGATCTTTCTTTTCATCTCATCGAAAGCCTTCTGTTGATTTTTCCCCCACTGGAAACTCTTACCGCTCATTGTTATGGTGTGGAGTGGTGCAGCTACTACTAAAAATGAAGCTATGAACTTCCACAAGTATTGTGCTTCCCCAATAAAAATCCAACTAACTTCAATGATATTTTTAGGAACTCACCATTTCATGATGGCCTCCATCTTTGTGAGATCTATCTTGAGCTCCCCTCCACCAATCACATACCCCAAATACACGAAAGATTACTGAGCAAACTAACGTTTCTTGAGGTTAACCAACAACTAGTTCTTCTTGAGAGTTTCTAACACCTGCATGAGATGTGAGATGTGCTCCTACCAGGTAGCACTATAAGCCAATATATCATCCAAATAGACAATAAAAAATTAATCTAGATATGGGCATAGTACATCATTCATTAATCTCATAAATGTAGATGGTGCGTTGCATAAACCAAATGGCATGACCAACCATTCATACAAACCATGGCTTGTCTTGAAGGAAGTCTTCTAGGTATCTTCTTCCTTGACACGTAATTGGTGGTATTCCAATTTGAGATCCAACTTGGTGAAATATTTTTCATGTTGCAATTGATCTAATAGATAATCGATCCTAGGCAGCAGGTATCGATTTTTTAGTGTAATCTTGGTCAATGATATGTAGTTGATACACATTCCCATCCTTCTTTGGTAAAATTATGATAGGTGACCCACAAGGTGATGTGCTTGGTCAAATCACACCATGCTCCAACAGATGCTACAACTGCTTCTTCACTTCATTTGCTTATAGAACATATTGTCTATACGGTCCAATATTCGACAACGGGGAGTATGGAAATAACTGTATTTCATGCTCCACTCCCCTCGTGGGTGGTATCCCTTTAGGTTCATGGAGCACTCCTTTCTATGCTTGTTTCAATTCCTCTAATTGATGTTTTTACTCTTTAGTACACCCCTCCACAGATTCCTTTACTCTTATCGACTCATTCTTAGTCTGATTTTCTCTTAATAAAAGTAAAACATATTTCTTACTGGAACTAATCAATTTCTTGGCTTGGTAGGCACTTACCTGCAATGAGATATTTGACTTGCCGTTATGCATGTTGATGATAAAGGACTTCCCATCCTTTATTAGTCAATATTGTTTGGCTCCCCGCATGAATATTTCATCCCTAATATACATGTAGGGGCTTCCAAGCACTACTCCACATACATCAAGGGGTACTACGAGCATGAGGAGACATATCTAAGTAATTGTGGTAGAAATTTGGGTTCTGAAATTCTATAATTTTGGAAATATATTCTTTGTAAATTAGGGTTTTTGACCAGTCCTAAAACTAGTCTCAAACATGTGTTATTGGTAGAATTGTCATATACAAAGTTTGGAAAGTCTAAATTGAATGCCAATAGTTTATTTGAAAGTAATACATACACTAGTATTTTAGGTAAAAATTTCAGAAGCATATCTGTAATATTGGACATGTGGAATTCCGCACAAGTTCTCTCTCTAAAAGGGATTAGAATCAACAAGTTTTGGTAAAGCTACCTAACTTTCACTTGAAACATCAAATTTTGGTCAGACTTGTGGCATTTCAGATAAGATATAACAAAGTACTACAAGATTTTTTTTTATAAATACATAAGGAGAAATGTCAGGCAAAAAGACACTCTCCAAATCAGGGTTTTAAAAGGTATGTTAACTTAAAATTACTATAACTTTTGATTGGGATGTTTGATTGAGGTGATTCAAAAGGTGTTGGAAAGAGAAAACACATGATCTATTGGGGAAATGATAATAACTATATTGGATCATTATATCTAATATATTTAGGTTGGAAGTTGAGGATTGTGGTTAGACCTCACTTAAGAATCAATGACAATACCTAGATTTACACGACATGAAGATAAAGATGAAATCAATCTCATGGAATGGTTGAGGATGGTAAAGGAATATGGTATGAGCCCTTTTGTGGTAGGATTTTATCTTTATGATGGAGATTCTAAGTGGTGGAAAATCCTTGATGACGATATTAGACAAAACGTCAAATGGGAAAATTTTGAAGAAATATTTTTTAAAAAAGGGATACAAAAATGGAGAAAATGCATAAAATTCAAGTTGAATTAAAGGAATAAAAAGAGAAAGTTTCCAAATTAGAAATTACATCATAAATTCATGGAATATTTGTGAGTGCCCCAAAACATATATGTCAAAATTAGAAATTACCTCACAAATTCATGGAAGATTTGTGAGTACCCCAAAACATCAACCATAAATGACAAATTATAAAAAATGAGTTTATCTATAAAGCTCCAAAAGTCCAAAACTAGAAAATAGAAACATGAAAATCTAGATAATAATCTTAGTGATAGTTTTCTACCTCCATGTCCTCTAATGAAATATCAACTACTTCCCCAAATAAGGATAAGCATTATAGCCAAAATAAGATGTGTTATGTTTCCCACCAACAATAGAGGCAAAAGATTCCCTCCCATAACCAACGTGAACCAAGGCATGGACGTGTCATCCCCAAAATGAAAATGATCATGGGAAGAAGAGCCAAAAGATAGGTTAGACATCGAGCATTCATGGGCATCCAAGTTTGCATCTTCGGAATTCACAACCCATAGCTTTGAAGGACCCTCATTATAATCCTCCTTTAATCAAGAGATAAGACGAAGATTTGAGTGAGTGTTCACAATATCTTTTGCCTTTGTTGATTGAAATATATTTCTCTTCATTGGATGTATAAACCCATAAGGGGTCTAGTTTCTTTCCACTTTCAAAGAAACGTGTGAAAGAACTATAAAGGAAATGGTTTGAAATTATGGGGCATGAGCATCATATTATGACCATCATGCGAGAGGCTTTAGAGTGCCCCCATCAACAAGTACATTTACACTTCCAAACTAACCACCTTTTGTGATGAATGATCAAACTAGCTCTTTAGCTCCAAGAGATCCATCAGGCTAGGAAAAATCTTAGAAAATGTTGCTCTAAAACCATTGGCTTCCGTATCTTTGTTTGGGGCACTCCCTTTACCCCCAAATTTAGCCAAGCATGCCCCATGATATTTTTTTGGGTTCAATGTATATGCTAAAAAAAAGATGGGTATTGTATTTATTCCATCTACTAATGATGATGTCCACGATGTTGCCACTAAAAATAGGTCTCAATCCCAGGAACTTAGCAAATTCCTCCCAACATATAGTTGTTACCCTTATAAATGCCACCTACAATAGGCACATCCATATCAGAAAGCCATATCAAATCAATTAGTGACATCATTATGGAAATAAAAACTCAATTTAACCCCACCAAACCTCATCAAGAACAATATTTCTCATTGAGACTAATTTTTCAACGTTGCCTTGTTTTTATCTTTGCCACCATGGAAGACAAAGTTGTCTTCATGTCTACTAATTACTTAATCATTATATAGTGGAATGCAAATTTGGTTTCTCCAGCCTTTGGAAGTTGGAGATTGACAAATTTTCTATATATAGCTTGTGCATGTTGGTGGTTAGTAATAAATATATGAATTTCTTTTACTTTGCATATATTTTTCATCCATTGAATTTTTACAACAATAGATTTAAAAGCAATATTTAAATTATGAACCACACATGGATATAAAACATATGGTCATGTCTATCCTTAATAATGGCACCAACTACTTTGCATGAAAACACTGTTTTCGATGACTTGCTTGATGATTGAAGGGACCACAATCTCCACTGCTGTTGAAATTTTATCCACAATCTATTCAACAATCTTCACTTCCCCTAAAGCATTTGTCACCCATGAAAAATATGGGCTTGAAGGAGACATTACTATAATATTTGCCAATGGCCTATTGGTTTTATTAGTCCAACCATAAAAAATAATGACACGCCATTACAACTTCAGCTGGCACAAATTGATTCCAGCACTCCTTCCATGGACCCATAGAAGGGAAATGCATAGTTTCTCAAAGTTTGGCGCGTTGTAACCCCAAGGTGCTTCATTAACTGCCCTAAGCATGTCTTGCCAATATGGAGACCACACTAGATTGAGGGGTATTTCACATAAAAATATAGTCCCTCAACTGAACTATCTATGAAGGGGAACTTTTGCCAAGGGTTCGGTGTTACTTCTCTTACAGGTCTCTTCCACAATAATGGGAACTTGTTGTCCCCTTTTTGAGGTTGCTTGCTTGATGTGTCTCTTTTCAGCCTGGACTCACTGAGCGACATCATTCTCCTATAGAAACTGATCCACATATTTTGGGTGATATTTGATGAACTCCATCATTAGAAAGCCAAAGCAAATGGGCTTTAACCATATATACAAGGCCACAATTTTTTTTTACAATTGCTGCAACTCCACAAGTAACTTCCACTTGAATTTATTTATTTCTTCTTCATTTTTGTCACATGCTTCCATGGAAGAGAATCAATGGTGTTAAATTTAGGGTAAATTTGCAAAACAGTAAACTCTTTTAAATTTCAATGATCAAAGCAACTAGATCTGTAACTCAATCAGTGATAGAACACATAGAAAGTAGATCTATGAAGAACAGCAGCAACTTAAGAGAAGAACTCTGATAACATATGAATAAACTCAGATCTAAGAATAGTATTCTGATCTAAAGTAGTAATGAACAGATCTGAACATAACAATGGATCTAAAGACTAAACACAGATTTCAGATCTAACAATTCTGTCTAATCTTTTCACGATAGATATATCTTTAGATCTACACATTGCATACTAGTTTGAATAGTTCTGTAGCAGAATCAAATCAGATCTTAAAAGGATGAGTAAGACACATACCTGGTACATCAGCCTTACCTTGAAGATAGCACAGTAGCCACAATAGGTAAAGGACCAGTTTGGTATGTTCAGACAAAGGTTCAGTTCATAGATCTGTAGTGGATCTCAATGCCAAAAGAATGAAGGAACTTTCTTGCCACCCAACAATGAGGCCACAGGGAGAAAACACAAATCAAAAGACCCAAAAACCCACTCACAGCAAAACCCTTACCCAAGAGACCTTCAGATCTGAAACACTAGACTGTGTGTAAACCCTTATCTTGGCAGTGAGCAGATGTGAACAGTTAGGTAGTTTCAGCAACCACAAACTACCCTAGCAAGAGGGCTGCACATCAAAACCCTTTGGATCTGTTCACTTGACAGGGCCGTAACCTCAAAGGGTTGCATTCACAGAAAAGCACACATACTGAAACTCAAAACCCCAATCAGAAAAACACAAAGGAGACTACACCTCCCTCTGCAGCAAACACCAAGAGGGCCGCACCTGTTCCTACAGCTAGCTCAAGGGGGGCCGCACCTAAAGTCACCCACGGCAGCCAGAAATATCCACAGCAAAAAAGGAGGCGGCAGCAGGAAGGTATCTACAGCCAATCCCAGAAGTAGCT
>JASDQU010948787.1:33516-45766 GCA_032191745.1 Picea mariana
CTTGGTTTCCTTTGTTTGGGTCTCAACCTCCTTTACTTTGGGATTTAGCGAGTCTACCCCTTTCATATTGCTATTAGATGTCTCAGTCTCTTTTGGGGTGGGCTCGTATACTTCACCTCTAGGGAGAATTTTCTTGGTTTGAGGAGTCAACGCAGGTTTGTTTTTATACCTCATGTTATACCTCGGTTGGACCTCAACCATTATAGAATCAGTTATTTCTTGATATCCAGAAACATCGGTGTTGTTTATGTCCTCATCTTTATTTGACGGTTGCTGTGTGTTTAAGGACTTCTCGTAATATTCTTTGGTTAAAAAAGGTTGAGTGCAGTCGTCACCCAAATTTGTCACATCTTCTTCCAGATCCTCGAAATCTTGCAGGTCATTTCCTCCTATAAAATTTTCATTTTTTAAAGGGGTTTGAATTATTTGGTCTTCATTTTTAATCTGCCTTTGTTGATTTTGAGGATTGGGGTTTCTTCTGAATTCCCTCTTAATGAAAGGATCGGCCTTGTATTGATCTAGCTGCATTCTGGAAATCTTATTCGATAACTCCTTAATTATCCTAGCCATATCATCCATTTTGTCGTCTGTGGATCTATTTGACCTTGAGGGTCCCGCATGTTCCCTAAAACGTTTGTTTTCTCGGTTTCCCATTTCTACCTTGGTTTTCAACTTGCCAGAAGCCATCATATTAGATTCAATTTCTATGGCATCATATTTCATTTGGGTTAGGGTAGCCCCCCTCCTTTCTCTCAAAAGGAGTGGGAAATTGAGTTTGAAGGCTCTCGCAAAGGTCACCTTGGCTATAGGTTGGGACGGTTTAACTTCAATCGAGATCTTATTATATAACTTGTTAAATCTTTGAATGAATTCCATAACAGTTTCCGAAGTCTTTTTCTTTAAAGAGACGAACTCTGTCAAATAATACAAATGGTCTTTCCTTTTTCCCCATTGTCTTAGAAAGGAGTCTTCTAGGGAATCATAGGATAATATCGATCCTGCAGGTAGACTTCGAAACTAGGTTCGTACCTGTCCTTCGAAAGTTTGAAAAAACAACCTCGAATATACGTCTTCGTGTTTGAGACCTAGGATATTGGTGGACTGATCAAAGAAGTTTATATGTTCAGCTGCGGTCAAGTCCCCTTCCCCTATAAATTTAGGTAAGTTTTTTATGTAATTTTTAGGAAGGTCGTGAAGAGGGACGGGCAGGACCAAAGGAACATATCTCACAACTACTTTAGCGAAAACTATGGGAGGCGGGGTAGGCCCTTGGCCCCCCACTCCTCCTCCTAGAGCCACTCCACCTCCTCCTTCAGTGGCCTCCATCGGTACTACCGAATAGGGAAAAAGTGTGTTATATAGAGGGTTTTGGAAGACTAAAAGCAAATTTCTAGCTTCTTCAAGAGACAAGAAAAGCGAAGGCGAGTGAAAAGAGATGAGAGGACTTGGCTCCTCGGATTTGCAAGAGATGAAATCAGGGGAACCCACGGGTGTGGAATCTGAGTATATGGTGTACTCTTCGAGACTTGGTGGGGTCATGAAATCTAATTGAAAAGTCGGCGGGATATCGATCTCTGATAAATTTACTGCGGGGTTTTTACCTTTGTGTACGCCAGAGGTTGTCAGATGGATTTCACTTTTAACCTCAAAGAGGGTTAAATTTGGGTTGATGGTTTCAGGGAGGGGATTGTGTGAAGTTGAAGGTTCAAAGGAACTCTTGGTATTGGATTGTGGGTACATAAGTTGGTAGACTGCAGTGGTTGGCTTAAGGGAACCTCTAGCTTTCAGTATTTTTTTGGGATCGAAAACGGGCATGGTATGTTTACCCTTCAGGTTTTGTTTGGTATTCCTTTGATCGAATGTCAACTTATTTAAACGTGGAGTCACCAAGTCAAAGATAATAAAAGCCTTTAGAAGGTGTTCACTCTTTGTTCACTATCAAAGGGAGAAACTTGCAAAAATGTCGTTCTTCCTAGGGAAAAGGTTTCGTAACTTCATTCCCCAGCAATGGTGCCATAAATATGTTGTTCCAGAGTCTGTACTTAAGGCTTAGAAAGTACAGTGTCTAGGCATCCGAAAGTGAGTAAAGGATAAAAAGGGAGGAGATTCAATCTTCGAGAAAGGAAGCTAAGGTTGATTTTCAGGTTGTCGTTGTCTCACTTCCAACTGTTCCTGGATGTTTATATCCCATTCAATCGCGGCCCATGAATGTTCCAGTTCTACCCAGGTGGTGGTTGTTTTAAGTATGGTATCAAAAATGTTTAAAGTGATATGGTTTTGGTCCGATAAGCCGGGTTCATTATTGGGCTGTCTTACAATGGAGAGAGTCATAGAGGAACATGAAAATTAAAGGAGAGTTCAAAGTTTTTGATGCTGTATCAATTTGATATTATAAAAGATAACTTTTGAATCCAATATTAAAGATAAAGTGCAAACCAAAGGCCTTTTCCCATAACTGAGTTATATTTTAAATAAATGGTGTGTGAAATGTGAGAAAAACATTAAGCTGTCTATAATGCGAGGCTCCTATCAAGGGAGAATCTCATCCTGTAAACAAAAGAAGAAAATAAGATAAGAAGAAATCTGATGAAGCATAAAATATGACAATCTAAAGGGTTCATAGGTCTTGTACCTGCTAATAGCCGATACAGAGAAAAAACTATAAACGATATAGATGACTAAAAATTGATCACCACAGTAGAGGTTTTACTAAATTGCAATGAAACATTAATCAGACATATATAAGAGAAATGAAATTGAATATGAAATCACAGAGGAAACAAACTCATAACACAATCTTGACGGAATCAGGAGTCTTCAGATTTATTTGTATTAATTCTCAAAAGGACATAGTCGCTATTACAATCGACCAAAAAGGTCTAGCCTATTTTCTTTCTTCTAATTACATATTTATACAACTTCTGCATGCTAGGATCTCAATTGTCCCAGGAGTTTTTTCGGTTACAAAAGGAGATTTATGTGTTCAAATTCTTTTCTTTTGTCCTATTTTGGGTGAATGAATCACCTTCCTTTCTTTAAACTTCAGGTTCTAAAAATAGAATGGGAAGACACATGTCATTATTTGGTGCCCGAAAGCTGTCCCTTCGCCTGCTGTGTGCAAGTGATGCACCTCTCCACCAGCTGGGTTATCAACCTCGAAGGTTCCACTTGGTTGTTTACCTCGAAGGTGTAACAATCCTTCGCTAACTGTGGCAACCTTCCTCCTACTTTTCGGTCTTTAGTAGTGATAGAACATAACAATACACTTGGCTTTATTAGCCACTTATCCACCCAGACTATATCTGTCTGAGTTACCTATGTTATTTCGGTTTGCTCTCTTTCCTCATTCTCCTTGATGTTGAGTAGGTTCTTGGCTATATCCACCTTTCCTAGTGTCTCAGTGATGCTTTCACTATCAAGACCCAACAAACTTTCATCTATCTCCCTAAGAGTTTCTTCACAAAAATTTCTCACCTCTTTAGCTCGCTCTCTTCTCTCTGATATATTTTGTTCCCATGCCTTTAGTAAGATGTTACCTTTGGTCTGCTCTGGGATGGAGACCTTGTAACTACTGCCCACTTCCTTTTTCATTGTGGCTATAACAACCTCTTGGAAAACGACCGAAGCTGCCCCAACTTCTCTTTCTCTCAAGGAGATGTCTTCCAACACTCAATCAATTATTTGGCAAAGGTTTTGAATGGTCTCCACCTTAGCAAGTAAATCTTGCTAGGATGCCGACACTCTTCTTCAAATTTCTATGGCTTGAGATTGGAATATCCCGATATCTATCACATGGCTTTCGGCGAAATTTAATTTGGCCTGTAATTGCCCTATTAACTCCTCTTGTTGGCTTATCAATGATTGGCTGGTCTGGGCTGCCTATTGTGTTTGTTTGAGATTGGACTTGAGCCGTTTGTTTTCTTTATGATCAACTACTCTAGCTTGCAATATACATGTGTTCGCCTGATCTCTGGCAGTTGCCTCTATTGTGGCCAACTTATCTTAGAATGTTTTGATCAAGTAGTTTTTTCACTTCAACTGTTCTTTTAGGGACTCGACAAAATATTGGTTGTCTGTAGCAAAATTTCCCAACATCCCTACTATCTGAGTTGAAAATTATTCTTTTTTCATGGCTCTGCCATTAGTACGGATTTTAAATGTCTTGGCTACCTTGCCTACTTCTTGATAAAGTTCTTGTCTCACAATGACCTTTCTCTTCTTATCGAAGAAAAATTCATTTGGAGGCAACTCTTCCACAGTTATAGGCATTAGTTACTCACCGAAAATCCAATCTGTTTCTGGGATCCCCTTTGTGGACTGTAGGGGAGTAACAAAAATGATGGGGATATCGATCTGATTGGATGATTTCCCCGGGGTAACAACCGAGGCTGGCTTGCTTGGAGGGTTAGGGATTTCGAATTCTTGTTTTGGGCCTTTGGTTTGTTTCTTCTTTTCCTGGTGTTCCTCTTGGTCAGGTCCTGAATCTTTGGAGCCCTTGGCCTCCATTTTCTGTGCATCTGTAGTCGACGGGTTCTTACCCTGTAAGACTGGGGGAAGGCAGCTTCGCCGATGTTCTTGAAATTTGAAGAAATCAATCCTCTCCTTGGGCGACAGAGTTTGAATCTGACTGAGGACCTCAACATAGGATCTCACTCCTCGAAAGACATCATCATGAGGCGAATGCTCATGTTCATACCTTTTAAGGCCACAACTCGCCATGTGATTTCCCACGATCCTGTGTGGGTCATGCTTCTTGAACTCAATGTGTACCAATTTAATATTCTCCAAATCCACTGCCTCATATTTTGCATGTCCAAAATCTAATAAAGAATAAGTATTGAAATTAATGGGGAAGGGCGGTCATACCTTCTTTGAAAATACTTTAATTTCTTTACTTATGCCACCAATCACAGTTTGCCTAGCGATTTCATGACAAACTAGCCTATCTGGTATGAATAATGGAAAAGAATAGGGAGGAACAGAGGTGCCAAAAACCTAATGTATGAAAATTTTTCCACTACGTACCAGTCAACCACATTACTCAAGTTGATAGCAATGCTATCTGAAATCCTGAGTGGTGGGTTGTCAAAGATGTAGACATGCATTGGTACCATTACCCAATTGAAAATTTCGTATATGAACTCTGTAGCCTTATCTTCCCAGAGTTTTAAGTGGTAGAAATGGATAGGATCAACCTCAGATGGAGTCTAGCTCCAGCTCATTAAAGGGAAAGGTGTCATGAAACAAACACCATCCATGATGTAGGCGAACATAAAAAATGAAGCGTCCTTCCCACTCACCTTTTGCATCTGGTATCCAGTAATCCGGTTGGTTAAACTGTTGGATAACAATTTGGCCCAGTCAAATGAACAACCTTCAGTGACTGTATGAATCAAAGGCACCCACGGGAGGAAAAAATGTGTGGTGTCCTTCCCGTACAACCTACATGTCATCATTGCTATATATTTGAATTGTCGTTCCAGGGAAGAGATTGAATAAACTCCGTTACTGTCTGCCCTGAACTTTGTAGGGTGTGAGACCCAATCTTTGATCAGATCAGACAGGCTTCTACCGTATTGCTTGCATTCTTTCTTCTTAAAACCTTCTAGAAACTTGGTGTTGTGTGAGAAGTTTGGTGTGGGTGAAAATTGGTACATCACCTACAAACGTTCTGGTATGAAAGTCCCAATGGTCACCTTCTTCTCGCTGATAATGGTTTTGGTCAGGATATCCACATGATCTAATGCCCATCAGATGATATCATAATATGGAATGAGTCATGGCCTGGCCACTATCTTATGCATCTCTAATTGAACAACGATTTTGTATTTGGTGGCCAAATCATCCTTCTCATTATCGTTGGATTCATCTGAACAGTTCACCAGTTCGGACTGAAGAACCTCAGAGATGTATGACCAGGTTCTGATAGAATCAACACTTCGAGGTGAAGTATCAAAAACAATATCTAAGCCTTGCCCTGAACTCTCAACAATTTCCTTGGAATCTTTTCATGGGGCCATGATAGAGGACTCTGACTTAGCTCTCCTGCAGTAAAAATGTGTATACATACATAAATTATTCTGGTGAGAAAATATTCTTTGCACAAGATAGCAATGAAATTTGAAACAATGAGAGAAAGAACTCTATATCTCGACCATTTAAAACCCCGACGTCCTTAATAACATAATGATCAAATCGTTTTTTGAGAAAGATTTAGCAATAAAAACAAATATCTTCACCTATCACTTCAAATAAATGTTATAAATTTTGATGGGTCATGACACATGTTGGTGAAAAAACATTTAAATTTAACCCATAGATGGTGCGTGTTAATGTTTGTATCACTGCACTGATTAATATGGATTTTCTTTTTTAATTAGGTTTTCTTTAAACTTTAATCACCTTTTTCGGCATTTGCCATATCGGGAGATTTCACTTCTATCTTTCGAGCCCTTGAAATCCGAGATCGCGATGACACGAACTAGTTAGGAAAAAACGTGATCCATATTAAGTGTTTAATTAGTCAGTGTTTAATTAATATCATGATTTCTTTAATATCGTGATTTCATGACTTGGGGCTACAAAGGTAAAGTTTCTTGGAAGAGTGAATGCCGAATCGCGAAACTCTGACATTGTTTAACTACAGTTTAAAATGACTTACCCCTGACACTAACCCGGGTGACTTTTGAAACTATTTCACAACTTCACCTATCGGAGTTATGACGGTAAGATTTTTGGGGAGGGCGATCGCCAAGACGCGAAATCCCGACAGCACTTAACTAAGGTTTAAGGAAATTTACTCTCGGTGCTAACCTGGGTAAGCTTTCAAGGCTTTTTTGCGACTTCGCACGTCGGGGCTTGGAAACAGTGTGACTTGTAACTCCCGAAATGTGATATCCCGAGGTATAGAAAAGTGAAAAGGCTTGCTAAACAGTTAAATGGAAATGGCTTAGGATTACAACAACCATTGCCACTTTGCATATCGGGACTACTGATATTTTTAGTGGGTAAAGGTCATGAAGTAAAAGACAACTTAAAGTCCAACCTTTGATTTTAAGAATTACATTTAAACTAGTTGAAAAAGGTAGCTCCAACACCCTTTACTCCTATTTATACTAAATATGTCTATCCAAAAGAACAGTCTAGAGGAAGTTCCTTCTAGAAGTGAAAGCTTCTATTAAGTATCCTTACATTTAACTTATTATTCCTTATTGCTAGGCGTTATTAATATTGTCCTTTATTACATGGTAATATATTATTCTACCTACGTGAGGGGTTAGGGAGGTTAGGTCCCTAACATGTCCTCCCCCTTAAAAACAATCTTGTCCTCAAGGCTTGAGATGAGGAAATTGTTGCAGAATGGTAGTTGGTTCCCAAGTGGCATATGCTAGATTTGTACCTTTCCACTGGACTAACACTTTATTGATAGTGAGCTGAAGAAGATGATGCTCACGCTGGTCCAAAACTTCTTGTGGCTGTAACTAGATGGAGCCTTCTTCATCTAACTCAGGAAGGTTGGTTTGAGTTTGACACTTAGTTCCAATCACCTTCTTTAAGCAGGAGACATGAAAAATAGGATGGAGCTTAGAATGTTTGGGAAAATATAAATTATAGGCCACCTGTCCCAAACTCTTGAGAGAGGTATAAGGACCATAAATTTTGGGTGCCAGTTTCTGACAATGGTCAGCCTTGAGGGAATTTTTCTTATAAGGTTGTAGTTGAGGAAAAACTTGATCTCCTTCAACAAATTTACATTCAAAATGACCTTGATCTGCTTGTTGCTTCATGCGATTTTGGGCCATTACCAAATTCTCTTTGAGGGTATATGGAATAGCCTCTCGAAATGTAAGCATTTGGTCAACCTCTTGGACCTTCGAGAAATCTGACAGGTATGAGAGAATTGAAGGTGGATTTTGTTTATATACTGCTTCGAAAGGATTCATGCGGGTAGATTTATTGTAAGAAGTGTTGTACCATCATTCAACTAGTGGTAACCATTGATCCCACTGATTTTTCCTTTCCGATGAAAAATACCTCAAATACGTTTCCAGACACTTGTTGACAACTTCAGTTTTACTAGAAGTCTGAGGATGATAAGTTGTGTTGAGATGCAACTGGGTGCCTTGTAGCCAGAATAATTCTTGCCAAAAATTGTTGGTGAAAGTGGGGTCTCGATAAAAAACAATAGAATGAGGCATGCCATGAAGCTTGAAGACCCGATCCAAGAAAATTTGGGCCAAAGTGGAGGATGTAAATGGGTGTTTAAGAGCACATAAATGAGCATACTTGGAAAGACGATCAATGACCACCATGATGAATTATTTATTGCTTGATTTACATAATCCCATGCTAAAATACATATAGATATCCCTCCAAATAGTAGGTGGAGTTGAAAGCGGTTGTAGTGTGCCATGATCTTTGACTGTTTCTCCCTTGTTGCGTTGAAAAACATCACATTCTTCCACAAAATTGTGAACATATTGTTTTAGACCATCCCAGAAAAAAGAACTTTGGACCGGGTCATAGGTTTTGGTAAACTCTGAGTGCCTAACTATGGGTGTAGAATGAACCTTAGAAAGTACCGTGGATTTAAGTTGTGACTATTTAATTAAATACAAACGACTTTTGTAGTGAATCTCATCATTGTGCCAAGAGTACCTTGGGAAAAATGGAGAATTGGCCTACAATTATTCGATCATATGCAGAATTTTGGGATTGTGTAGCCATTTGTGGCGAACAACTTGGAGCCAATCTGGTACAATGAAGGAGAGGGAAAAAAGGGACCCTTCATCTTCATATTTTCTTGAAAGTCCATCAAAAACCACATTGCCTTTTCCTTTCTTGTAAATGATCTCATAATCATATCCAAAGAGCTTAGTCACCCATTTTTGTTTCTCTGAGGAGGAAGGGAATTGTTCCAGAAAATAATTGAGGCTTTGATGATCTATCTTAATTTGGAAGCGCTACCCCAATAGATAAGGGTGCCAAAGATCCACTGCATGTAGAATAGCCAACATTTCCTTTTAATAGATTGATTTTCCCAAATGTCACTCTGACAGTTGCTTGCTGGTAAAGGCCAAAGGTCCACCATCTTGCATAAGGACTGCTCCAATTCCTCTCTCGGAAGCATCACATTCAAGGACACAGGTCATTGTGAAATCAGGAAGGTCTAGGACTGGAGTAGTGCATATGGATACCTTCAAGGATTGAAAGGCATGATCAACTGCAAGATTCCAAGTGAAATAATTATTTTTAAGGAGAGCAGTGAGAGGTGTCGTAATCTTTCCATAATTATTAACAAACTTGTGATAATAGCCTGTTAAACCTAGAAATCCAACCAATATTTTGAGAGTCTTTGGGCGAGGCCAATCTTGCATAGCTTCAATCTTTTTAGGATCCACCTTGACACGTTCCTTGCCAACAATATGACCCAAGTATTCAAATTCCGAGGCTCCAAAATAACATTTAGATTGTTTGAGGATAATTTGGTGCTGAGAGAGTAGATGTAGAACTTGATCCATATGAGCAAGATGGGATGTCCAGGTTTTACTATAGATGAGGATATCATCAAAGAAAACTAAGACAAAATTATAGAGAAAAGGATGGAAGACATGATTCATGAGTCTTTCAAAAGTGGAGGGATAATTACACAAGACAAAGGGCATGACCAAAAAATCATAGTGGCCCTCATGAGTTCAAAATGCAGTCTTAGGAATGTCTGCCTCGTTTATACGTATATGGTGGTAGCCAGAATGAATATCAAATTTAGTAAAGAACTGGGCACCACTCAATTCATCCAAGAGGTCATCAATGACAAGAATGAGAAATGTGTCTTTGATGGTGAGTTTGTTGAGGGTGTGAATGATCCAGATTATGTTAAGAATAGAATTAAAGTAGAGAAATTACAATGAAATACTCATGAAAAATGCTAGAAACGGAGAAATAAAACAATACTTGATTTCTATTAATGAAAGAATAAAGAGTCTGCAAAAATAAAGAGTGCAAGACTCACTAGAATGGTGGCAAATTTATATCTGAGAAGAGATGTGACAACTATGCTCATTCACAAGAATATTATTACAATGAGGCTCTGAAGGCCTTTTTATGTTAAACAAGAATTCCAAAGCCCTATACATCCAAAAACCTAACCCTAGGAGATGAAACACCAAAAGTCATGTGGGTCCCATTAAGGTAAGTTAGTACATTAACTTTCTAAGGTCATAAATTTTGCATACGATCTCCATTTTAGGAACGTGATAGCCCATTGGAAAGGTGTTTTTGAGAAATATTCATTACACCATAAAACTTTGACTCTGTCTATAATTTGACTGTGGAGAGAAAAAATAACAATGTTGAGGTCCCAAAACGGCCCTAGAAGTACACCAAGATGTGATGACAAGAAAACATACAAAATAATCCATTTGGATTAGGTGGGAGGACACCAATATCCACCTGGAAGATGTGTAGGGCTCCAAATAGCCCTGAAAGTGTAGAACCCATAATTACAAAGATGTATAGAAGAATGTCTTGAACTAAAAATTAGCAAAAGGAGCCAGTTGGAATATGTGGGTGGCCACCAATATCCACCTGGATCAATCCTCCCCCCTTAGGATGCAATGGTATCCATTGCGTTGAGTGCCCAGGGAAGAGGGGAAAGCATGTTCTGAATCTAAATCTTGGTGAGTTGCGTGCTTTGATGGAGAAGTTGTGTTTCTTGGTTTGTGGAAGACTTTCACAAACCAGTTGTTGGCGGGGTTGAATATTATCCACCAACTTGTTGTCTCTGGGTTTGACAGGGAATTGTGTAGGAACAATTGTAGGTGAAGAAACAATATCCTTTTTCTCTTTGAAAATCTTTTTTCGATGGATAGAAGGTGTTGAGGCTTCAATGGTTGTAGCAATCTTCTGTGTATCCTTTGAATATACTGTGAATAGGATGAATGTTTTAGTATGAGAGATTACCTTGCGGCACTGTTTTGGTGTAATAGTAGTCAGAACTAACTCTGGTATCCAATAGAGCTGACCTCCCAGAGTAATAATGACACTATGGGGTCTAGACTCATAGACAACATGACATCTCCACATATATGGTTGGCCCAATACCACATCACAGATATAAAGAGGGGAAACATCACACACTACTTGATCCTTGAAGGGCTGGATGCCATAGGACAGGTGACACTACTGGCTGACACAAAGACCATGTCCCCGATGAAGCCACCTAATGTTGTATGGATACGGGTGTGGTGTTGTAGACAAACCCAACTATTTGACAGCCTTAGCTAAGATGAGGTTCTTCTGGTTGTCGTTATCAACAATGAAATGCAATGGGGTCCCATTCACCCACATCTAAGAATGGAATAGGCACTCCCCCTCTTCAGGATCTACTGATTCTTTTGGTTGAATTATTTTTGTCGTGATAGTAGCAGTGGGATATGCATCGATGATTTGTCTTTTTTCAATATTTTTTGGATTGGATTTTGAATTAGGGTTTGGCTCCGTGTCTTTGACCCTGACCACCAATGAATATTTTGAGAGACATTCACAGGGTGATGTGCCAGGGTATTTTGTGGAAGTTAGACAACTTCCTAGTGTCATTATTTTTCTTCCCTCTACCCTTTTTGTCCTTTGTCTTAGACTAGTTTTATAGAGGCTATTGGTTAGGGTCGTCTTTACCATGCTTTGGTTGTTGAAAATTTGCAGACCCAAATTCTCCTTTGTTCTGGTGCCTAAATTTTTGCTTGATTTTGACAACATATCGATAGGCAAATCCCAATGATGAGATGTTTAGGAAATCCATTTCAGTTTGGATGTACCTATGAAGACCCCCACGATATTTCATAACCATATGTCGCTAGGAGTCCTTGATACCCAGCTTTGTGCACAAGGTATGGAAAGTATTTACTGGTCTCTTCTCTTGTCACAGTGTGGTCCATCTCGACATCTCTTATCTTGCCACAGTCTGGTCCATCTCATGTACTGGTCTTCATAGTTATCAATAGGATAGTACTGTTCTTTGACCACATCCAAAAAAAAATCCCAAGTGGGCTCGATCCCATATATTCTAGATTTCTCTGTGGAATTTTTCTCCTAGTAAGTTTCCCACCAATGTTTGACATGGGGGAGAACCTTGAGGAGTGCGAAGGTGATATTTTACTTGTCGGAACATTTTTGAATAGAGAAATAACCATCTAATAGATTTAATCATTTTTCTATGGCATTCGCATCGATCTCACCTTCAAATATGGGA
>JASDQU010948789.1:20460-47851 GCA_032191745.1 Picea mariana
TCATACAGGTGCCAACTCAGCCCGAAAATGCAATATTTGAGTGACACGTTTGACCTCCTGGTGATGCCACATTAGCATGATGACATCATCATGACATCATGTTGACGTCAACTGTCGTACTACCGATGTCAGGAGTATGGCCTATTGACTTTGACCAGTTGATGTTTTTGCTTGTTTGGGATATCGGTCAGAACACGATATCTTTTGCATACGATGTCCATTTGCAAAAAACATTATATGGTCGGAATCAATGCGACGAGATGGACACAATGGCACTGGTTTCATCTTATTCCTAGAGCTTTGATTTTTAGGCCTTCCTGGATCCATTTTGGATCATGCCTCCCCACTAAGACCTTTTGGTCCTCCAAAAGGGTATTAACGAGTCATCAAGTGCGGGATAGGCCACCCCACTTGTTCTTTGTGTTTAAACTCTATCCTGTGTACCTATCTCATCAAGAACAATTGCAAAACAACCATGATAACTGACAACATATTGTTAGCCACTTGTACTCTTTCACATCTTACTGAAGCCACTACCATCCATGTTGAAAAAATTAGCAATGATAACATCAGAAATATGACTGCAAATGTGCTAATATGTTTGAAGTACTTGCATGACATTAGCTTATCTTCAAGCAAAGTATGATTGAACTTCCATTCTACAACCATCTCATGTTCATGCTTAAGATCAATTGTTTTATTTGGCCCAATTATAGGTGTGTTGCTTTCATAATTTGCCTTCCTTAATTGTTCCATTGTTTGCAAGGATTGATTTGTTTTTAAGTGATGAGAATGTACAACATATTCATTGCCTTATTTGGTTAAGTGATATTTATTTTGTTCCCTGTAGAAGATTTCTTTGCGATCATACAAATAAGGACTACCTAAGACCATTCCACATTCATTGAGTGGCACCACATCACGCGTTACCTCATCCACAAAATCTGATGAAATTGCAAACTTTAAAGTGCATTGCTTTGTTATGTGAAAATTATGATTGTTGCTTATCCATTTAAGTGAGTAAGGTTTATGATGCATCTTAGTGTTTAATCCCAATTGTTTAACCACTTCCTTTGAAATNTGTGAAATAATTTGCATCTACAATCATATCCATCACCAATTTTACCTGTCAAACCAACTACTGTGATATTAGTCTCATCACCTGAATCATATCCCAAGTATGTTGGTCGTGTTGTTGTTGCAACTATTTTCCTCCCTTTCCTCTCTTTGAACCACTTTGGTCTCTTCTATGGGTGCAATTGCCAACAATGGTCATCATCATGCCCTTCTTTCTTACAATTATTGCAAGAGAGATTCTCTTTCCTTCTTGTCTCTGAATTGTCTTTCTTGCCATTCCCCTTCCTTTTGTCCTCTTTCCTTGAAGACGATTCCTCTAATACTCCAACTCTTGTTTTCCCTACTTCAATGTATTTTGCTTGAACATAAATCTCATCAAGATTAGTAAGTCCAAACATAAATACAATGTTATGAATATGTGCAGGTAAACCTCCTATATACTTCATAAGAGTTTCTTGGGTATGTAATGGAATATCCAACATTAATGCCATTTTACAAAATTCATATGTGTATTCTTGCATTGTTTTTTCCTTTCTTAGTCTAATACCTTGCCATTCAATTAAATCTTTCTCTTTATAACCCAAAGAATAAAATTGCTTTCTAAGTGCAAAAACAAGATCTTACCATGATGAAAATACATTACCCACTTTATGCGTGCCATTTTGAAACTTACTTTGCCACCATATGAGTGTTGATCCTGCAAGACGAAGCAATGCCAACTTGATTTGAGTTGCTTCATCCTTGATTTGTTTCACACTGAAATAAACTTCCATCTGTCTGACCCAGTTATCAAGCCTCTAATCATTAACTTCACCATCATACATGGGCAATTCAAATTTCACATCAAGCTTAAGTAAAGGCATATCATGTTTATGTTTATGGGACTTTTTTCTTGCGGTGTATTTGGAACATGTACTTGAAGAAGAAGAAGTTGATGGAGAAGAAGAAGGTGAAGGAGGAGGTTTAGGAGGATCCTCTCCTTCTTCACTTTTGTCTTGTTTAGAAGATTCCCCTTGAAAAGGCCTCTTCCATTCCAAGTAATCCTCATATAATACCTTTATCATCTCAGACATGGCGAATAAAGTCTTTTGCAACTCGATCTCATTCCGAGACATGCCTTCTTCCGATGCCATCTCCTCACTTTACGAAGTCCTCTTTCTTGATCCAATCTCAGGATCCCCTTCTACAAGCTCATCTTCACCACGACTAAGCTTTTCCTTGGTAATCATGCAAACTCAAAAACCAACCGTCAACTTGCTCTGATACCACTTGATCTGAAATTATCTTTTAAAGACTTGGTTAAGTTTTAAAGCATGATTTCATTAACCAATTAGGAATGGATGAAAGAAGAATAAATTAATGAGATATTATAGAAGCCATAATAAGAAATGCATATTTGAATGTAAGCACAAAGAATCAACAAACCATAACAACAAAGTTGTTAACGGATTTGGACAAGATTGCCTACGTTTCCGGGCCTTTGTCTCAGTGGGTGAGGCTTTATTATTTCTCTTCAATGCTTCAAAAGTACATCATAAAAGTGTCAAATGGATTACAAAATGGCCTGGTTTTGTTCCGCTCGACCTCAAGAATCCAACACAACTAACAACACTAAAAACGGTTGAGCGTAGCTCCCAGAATTGGCCCGCAAAGTTCCTCTCCTCAATGGCTTCACTACATGAAAATGACTTCGGCTATCAAATTCCTCAGCATTTCTCCTGTTACGAACCTCTCTAATTCTACTAAGAACCCCTGGTTTATATAGATTTGAAGTGTGAATCAACCTCCCAATATTTGGCCTCAAATCGGGCTCCAGATCTCCCAATAATGGGCAAAAATCCATTAAAACAATCGAAAAATATTTATTATAAAGTAAAAAATCCAAAAAAATTCCAAATGCGCCCTAGCCCCCTGTATTCGGGATCCAAGTCATGTGCGCTCTTCCATGTGGCCTCAGGCTGGTAATTGGCGCACTGGTCCCTCCGGTCTTGGCTTCTGGTCTCATGGCTATGGCCCATATGGCCACGCCCTACACTCCACGCACCCACATATGGTTAAGTTCCTAGTCTTTAGCCCCTGGTTGGTTGGGGCTTGTCCTCGCCGAACAGGGTCCATCCCAAACTATGTACCATATTCTAACTCAAAATGGGAATATGCCATATGGCATAACAAGCACCACGTTAGCTCGATCAGTTCGCCCCCTTTCACAAATTGTTGGCACCCACAGAGGTCGAGGGTTCGAATCCCCCAGAAGCCATAACAAATTTTTGAATTAGCCGACATTGGAAAAATATGGGGTGCCACATGGCGCCCTATGATTGGGCCATGTGTCACCATGTGATTGGATTGTACCACACAGTCACCAGCACAGTCAGCATGTCACATCATCACTGTAAATCATAGTTAGCTTTCGTATAACCCACTCACATGCCCACATCACCTGTCGTACAACCACGTGTCATGCCACATCATCATCTGTATTGCATAGTCACCCTACCACTTCATCATCCATACAACACAACTATATTCTGTACTTCCACGTGTTAGCCTACTATTGGGCCACGTCATGTACATAATGCTAGATGTCATTCATACAGTTCCACGTGTCAAATCCGTACAGGTGCCAACTCAACCCGAAAATGCCAGAGTTGAATGACATGTGTCACCTCTTGGTGATTCCATGTCAGCATGATGATGTCATAATGACATCACCTGTTGTACTGTTGACGCCAGTGGTACGACCTATTGACTTGGACCAGTTGACTTTTTTGTCTGTTTGGGAAATCAGTCAGAACACGATATCTTTCGCATATGGCGTCCATTTGTGAAACAAATTATATGGTTGGAATCAACGTGGAGAGATGGAAGCAATGGCGTTGGTTTCGTCCAATTACGAGAAATTTCATTTTTAGGCCTTCCTAGATCCATTTTGGATCATCAGACCTCGTCGGGGACATGCACTAAAAAATGATCAAGAGCAACTTGCTTTGATACCACTGATCTGGATTATTTTTGGAACGAAATAAAAGCATAGATATTACAATGAAATACACATAAATATTGTCAGAAATAGAGAAATACAACAATAAATGATTTATATTAATGAAATAAATGTAGATAGACTATAAAAATACAGAGTACAAGACTCACTAGAATGGTAGAAACTTTTTCTCTAAGAAGAGATGTGACGACTACACTCATTATAAAGAATATGAGTACAATCATGAGGCTCTGAAGGCCTTTTACAATAAATATGAATGCCAAAACCATATACATCCAAAAGCCTAACCCTAGGAGATGAAGCGCCAAAATTCATGTGGGCCCCGTTGAGGTAAGTTAGTACATCAAATTCCTAGGGTCGTAACTTTTTCATACGATCTTCGTTTTAGGTGTGTGATAGCCCATTGGAAATGTATTTTCAATATGTACATATTATGTTGTCAAATTTTGACTTGGTTAATAGTTTGACTGTAAGCCCAAAAAATGTTGTTTAGGGCCTCAAAATGGCCCCGTAAGTACAAAAAGATGTATTGAGATGAAAACTACCAAAATAGGCCATTTGGACTAGATGGACAGCCACCAATATCCACTTGGATGTTGTGTATGGATTCAAGACAACCTCAGAAGTGCATAACCCATAATTAAAAAGAATACAGAGAAACATGTTGAGTTGAAAATTGTCAAGATGAGCCAGTTGGAATTTGAAATAGGTGGGTGGCCACCAGTATCCACCTGGATCATGCACCCTCCTGTTGACTACATCATTTACTTTATAAAAAGGGTCATGTCAAAAATAACAATGAGAAAATGTTTTCCCATGGTATCCTTGCAAGGTAGAGAAACAACCATGAAGATAAGTATTGAATTATGATTGCATATATATTTTAAAATACATGCTTATATTGTGGAGTTGAGAAATTTCGTTAATAAGATAATTGCTACATGATAATAGCCATAACATGTATTTTGTCTTGATGGTTGTTATGAGAATAGTTGAAAAATGAAGACATGAATTGAGTATTTGGAAAGAAGAACACCAAGTATGGTGTATTTCAAAGGAAAAAATGATGCAATACCACCTACAACCAAAGAGTATATTGGCAACAAGAAGGGCACGATGCTTAGGAACAAAGGCATGAGAAAAGTAAAGGTCTAGTGGAGCTGGAGGATGCAATGTGGAAGGAATACCCACATTGGGTTTAAAACTTTGATGTAAGAATTGTATATATGTGTACACCTATATGGTGATGTGCACCGAAGACAGTGAAAAAGTAATGGGGAGGGGAATGTAACACCCCTATATTGATCCCCATATATGTAATGTAATGTAAATATGTGAATTAGGCCATGAGCTGAATAGTATGGTCGAGGGCCAAGTAATGCAAATAATGTACATTAGATTTATTAATAAAAATACATCGATGGTTGTGAGATGAGAGGGACTAAAATGATGGGGGGATATGACTCCATGAGTGAGGAATGAGAGGGGCATAAGGGGGGGCAGATCTTTGAAATAACATATCTTATTGTAACCCCATATTGGTGTCCAAGTATATAGCCCCCCCCATATTGGTATTCGAGTATATAATGCACTCAAGACAATGAAAAAGTAAGGGAGAGGGAAATGTAATACCCCTAGTTTGACCCCATTTGTAAATGTATATGTCCATATGTTTTATATAGAATGGTGAGCCAACATGTTTTTTTGGGTTGGAGTGCATGTTTGTATATTTTTTGGTCTAGAGTGCATGTGTGATATTAGGTTGGAGAGATTTTATGCTAAAAGGCTAGTGAGCCTAGCATTGTGCATTGTAATAACCCTCATATATATCACTAAAATGCATCACAATTGCAAACCAAGTCATATAAAAGAGTGTGGGGGGATAGGATTCCACGAGAGATAAAGGGGAACTAAGGGATTAAGGAAAGGGGCTAAACCAAATATATTAAATCAATCCTAAATCCTAATCCTAAATCTTTTGTCATGATTTTATCCTAAGTTCCTAAGTGATGGGATGAGTTCCCAAGTGGTGGGAGAGCGGTTCTTTGATTGCCACTTGTAAGAAAGGAAGCATGCATATATAAAGTTTGGGCTTAGTGACAAATCCATTCATTCCAATCATTCTGATCATTGTGCTTTTCTATTTTGGTTTGGGTATGTTGGGTGTAAGCTTAGGGAAGCCATTGTAACCATGTTTCTTGTGAACCTTGTGAATTCTTGATCCGGATTTTATGAGCAGAATGAAATGAATACAGATGATTAAAATATGCTTAAAAAAAAATAACATAGATATAGTAAAAATGGTTTTCTATTCAATAAGGAAATAATTTGAAACTGTAAAATGTAATGGAAAACAAGCTTGTTGGAATGGTGGCGGCTTATCTCTAAGAAGCGATGTGATTGTTGCACTCATTCGCAAGAAGATAATTACAATGAGGATCTCAAGGCCTTTTTACAATAAATAGGAATGTCAAAATCCCTAGACATCCAAAAACCTAACCCTAGGAGATGAAGCACCAAAAGTCATGTGGGCCCTGTTTGGGTAAGTTAGTACATCAACTTCCCAAGGTCGTAACGTTTTCATACAATCTCTGTTTTAGGTGCACGATATCCCGTTGGAAAGGTATCGTCGAGGAGATTAATTTTCAGGGCTCTCTAAGAGACTTCAACTATCATTAAGAAGCTTGATCTTGAAAAACCCTCATTTTGGTCCTCAAAATGGCCCTAGAAGTTAAAAACTACTAAAAATAGTAAATTGCCAAAATTTCCAGAAAAATGTTTTGTGCGAGTTGGAAAAGGTGGGTGGCCATAGATATCCACCTGAATCAATCATCCCTTCTTAGGAATAAATGGTATCCATTTCGTTGATTTCCCCCATCAAATGAGGAATTTTTTGTTGAATTTGGCCCCGGGTGAGCCACTTGCCTTGGTGCAGGAGTTGCCCTGCTTTGACGACTCGATAAAGCTGGATCCTTTGTTGTCGAGTGCCCTTGATATGTGTGTCCACAATCTGATCACTAGATTCTTATTGCATGCAGTCAGGTTTGATCTCTATTGGTGTCAACTACTCTACTATCTCTGAGGTGTCCAATAATGGTGGGAAATATGGCTGAAGGAGAGCCACGCTGAAGATTGAGTGCAAGCCAAGGAAAGGGGGAATGTTGAGCTCAAAAGCATTGTCACCCATAGCCTTGGTGATGGTGTACGACCCATAACAAAGTGGGTAAATCTTTTGATGGGGCCCTGTAAGGCGTTCTTTCTACAAGTGCAACCAAACTTTGTCTCCCACCTGAAACTTATGTGGCCCCCAATGTTGATCATGGTGTTGTTTGTACTTGGCATTAGACTTCTATAGAATATCCTAAACCTATTAGTGGATGTGTTGGATTTGGTCAATGAACCAGGTAGCTTTGCCATATTCTGGTGGAGCCGGGGATGAGTCGGCCGAGGTGGTCACCAGGGGTAGTGCAACATCCATGGGGCCCAATGGTTGGAATCCCAACCCCACTTGAAAGGGGATGTGGCCAGTTGAGTTATGCAAGGCTCTGTTGTAGCTATGTTGGACATAGGGAAGACTCTCATCCCTTGTGTGGGGTTGTTTTGAATTGTACATAAGTAGGATATGTACGATCATCCTATTGACGACCTCAATTTGGCCATCTGTTTAGGGGTGGAAGGCAGTGGATTTGGTGAGCTTGGTAACCAGCAGTGACCAGAGGCTCGACCAGAATGTGTTGAGGAAACGACTGTCACGGTATGAGATAATGGTTTGTGGGATCCCAAAATGTACCCATACTCATTCAAAGAAGAGCTTGGTAGTGGCTTCTGCTATGATTTTCTTCTTGCAGGTGGCTAGAATCGCCATCTTGGAAAAGCGATCAACAACCACAAAAATACAGTCATTTACCCTGTTGGTGGAAGGGAGGCCCGACATGTAGTCCATTGATATGGATTCCCACAGCATGTCAGGAGTAGAAAGAGGGGTGTACATGCCCTGTTTCTTAGTGGTCAGTTTGGTAATAGCGCAGGCGGTGCAGAACCTGATATACTTGATGACATCCTGTCCAAGTTTTGGCCAACAGAAATGTTTCTGTAGCACTGCCACTCTCTTTTTGACGCCAAAGTGTCCTACCAGCCGACTGTAGTGATCTTCTCATATCATCTTCGCGTGCTTTCTTGATGGAATGTAGAGATGGCCCAGACAACACAACAACCCATCTTGAAGATGGAAATTAGCGACCACTGAGTTGGCGCCCAACATTTGGTAGGTGTGAAGAAGTCAGGGTCTATCTCGTAGAGCTGGGGCCATCTAGAGGTATTGTGGCTACAAGAGTCTAGCACTGTGGTGAGTGTCGCGACTGGAGGTCGGCTGAGGAAATCAACAACTCGGTTGGTACTTCCTGTTTTATACTTGATGTTGAGGTGGAACTGCTGTAAGTATGTGGACCACTTTTGATTGCGGTAATTCTGCAATTTCCTTGGGTCTGCATGAACTGTAGTGGCCTATGATCAATGTGGATGACTGTCTCCTTCCCAAGAATGTAATGTATCCATTGGCGGCAGGCTTGCACAATGGAGTACATTTCTTTGTCGTAAGTAGGGTACTTATGGACAACACCCGATAGTGTCTCACTATTATATGCCACAGGGTGGTTGTGTTGAGTGAGAACAACACCCACAACATAGTCTGAAGCATATGTCTCGATCTCAAAGGGATGTTGCAGGTCCGGTAATGAAAGTATTGGGGATGAGCACAAACACTTCTTTAAGTCATCGAAGGCTTGTTTTTGAGACAGGCCCCACACAAATGTTTCCTTACCGCCACCCCTAGTTACTTGGTTGAGGGCCCATGCGATATGAGAGAATCCCAACACGAACCTGCGATAGAAATTGGCAAGGCCCAAGAAGCTCTGAAGTTTAATGAGTTTGGTTGGGGATGGCCAGTAACCGATGACCTAGATCTTGGATGGATCCACATGCACACCATGTCAATCAACGATGTAGCCTAAGTAATGGACCATGTCCATGTCGAATGTGCATTTTTCTAAGTTTCCATATAGTTTGTGTTGTTGCATGGTGTACAAAACCTGCTGAATATGGTGCAAGTGTTCTACCGAAGTCTTGTTGTAGATGAGGATGTCAGCTAGATAAACTAATACAAAAGTATTGGTGAAATTTCATAGGATATCATCCATCATCCTCATAAAAGTTATCGGCGCATTTGTCAAACCAAAGGGCATGACCAACCATTCAAAAATACCTTCTTTTGACTGGAAGGCGATCTTCCATACATTTGTCTATTCTATTGGGACCTGGTGGTAGCCATAATTTAGATCAATCTTACTAAAGTATTTGGCCCCCGTGAGCTGATCAAGGAGGTTGTCGATTCGGGGAATCAGGTACTGATTTTGGACTGTGATTTTATTCAAAGCCTGGTAATCAATGCAGAGTCACCAGGTCTCGTCTTTCTTCTGTACCAACACGATTGGGCTCCCACAAGGCGATGAGTTGGGAAATATGTGCCCCTTCTAGAGCAGTTCTTGGATCGTCCTCTTGATTTCCTCATTTTCTACTAGAGAGCAGCGATAGACCGGCCCATTGGGTAGCGGTGCGCCTAGGGTCCAATCGATGGGATGCTTGACCTGACAGTGCAGAGGTACCTCGGTAGGAGAGGAGAAGATATATGAGTATTCTTCCACGACCTTATCCACTTGCTTCTGTTGTGTGGAGAGATCGGTCGTGGGGGCCTTGGATGTGGTTGCGATCTTTCACTCACTCTGAGAGAGAATCACAAATAAGACAAATTTCCTGGTCTGAGAGATGACCTTCCTGCATTGCTTGGCAAATATCAAGGAAATAACACTAGGAGGGACTGCCTCGAGTATCCTATACAATTTCCTGTTCAAAGTAATAATTACACTATGAGGCTTAGACTCATTATAGCATGACATTTCCATAAATAAGGTTGGCCCAAAACAACATTACAAACTTTGAGAGGAGCAACATCACACAATACCTCATCTTTGAATGGCTTGATGTCGTACGATAGTTGACACTGTTGGCTAACACGGAGATTGCTTCCTTCGTGGAGCCATCCAATGGTGTAGGGTTGTGCGTGCGGCGTTGTCGGCAGGGCTAGCCACTTGATGACCTATGTTGAGATGAGGTTATTTTGGCTACCACTATCAACGATGAAGGCAGCAGGGTGCCTTTTACCCACATTTATGAATGGAAGAGGCACTCGCCTTCTTCTGGCTCGTCTGGTTCACCAGGATGGAGCTTGGTGGTAGCAACGGTGGCACTGGGTTTCGTGTCAATGATCTTTCTTCCTCATTCTGGTTTTGACTCAGAGTCAAAACCTACATCTAATTCAGAGGCTTTCACTTCGGCCACCAGCGACTGCTTTGAGCGACAGTGAGCAGTGTTATGCCAAGGGCTCTTATGGAAGTCACACCACTTCCCAATATATTTCTTTGTCTTTCTGGTGTCCTTCTTTGCTTGCGACTTGGACTAGTTGTCCTGATAATGCCCATCTTTGCTTTATCCTTTGTTCTGTGGGTTGGGACAGCTCCTTCCTAGATTTTACTATGAGGGGTTCCCAGGCCCAAATTATAGCGTATTTTTTTTAGCTTCTACTCGATTTTGACGGTATATCGGTAGTTCCCACCCAAGGAAAGATGTCCAGAATTTCCATTTCAGTCTGGATGTATCTATTCAAAGCATCGCAATACTTGAGCACCAGATGTTGCTCAGAATATTTGATACCCAGCTTGGTGCGCAAGGTATGGAATATATTTGTGAACTCTAGAACTGCTTGGTCTCTTTCTTGCTGTAGTGTGGTCCATTTGGTATACAAGTCGTCATAACTTTCAACAGGGTAGTATTGTTCCTTAATAAAATCCTTGAAGGATTCCCAGGTGGTCACGACTGTAAATAATGAGGTTTCCTCTGTTTCCTTTTCCTCACAGAAATTTTCCCACCAATATTTGACATGGGGAACGACTTTGAGGAGTGCAAAAGTAATCTTTTCTCTATTCAAAAAGTTATGGACAAAAAAATACCATTCTAGTAGATTCAACCACTTGTCTACAACATTTGCGTCTATATGAGCTTCAAATATAGGAGTATCAAAGTTGATTTGTACCTTGAAGGGGCGGCGCCTCTACTCGAGGAAGATGTGTCGCCTGTTGGTATCCGCTGAAGTATTTGCGTGAAACTATTCATCATCTCGTTCCTTTGTTGTGTGAGGGCTTCCTCAGGAAACATTTTTAAAGGATATCCTATCCATTCATATTTATTTTCTCCTGCCATGAGAGGCCGCTTGGGTGTGCGAGAGATTTTGTCCTCAAAAGAAACAAGCTCGAGACCCAATTCTTTTTACCCTGACCTCGTTGGGGACATGCATTAAGACAACAAGGAGCAGACCGCTTTGATACCACTGATCCAGATTTTATGAGAAGAACGAAATGAATACAAATATTTAAAACATGATTAACATAGAATAACATAGATACAGTAAAACTAGTTTTCTGTTCAATAAGGAAATACGCTGAAACTGTAAAATGCAACGGAAAACAAGATTGTTGGAATGGTGGTGGCTTATCTTTGAGAAGAGATGTGACAGATGCGCTCATTCGCAAGAAGATCATTACAATGAAGCTCTCGAGGCCTTTTTACAATAAACAGGAATGTCAAAAACCATAGACATCCAAAAACCTAACCCTAGGAGATGAAGCGCCAAAAGTCATGTGGGCCCCGTTTGGGTAAGTTAGTACATCAACTTCCCGAGGTCGTAACATTTGCATACAATCTTCGTTTTAGGCACACGGTATCCGATTGGAAAGGTATCGTTGAGGAGATTAATTTTGGGGGCTCAGTCAGAGCCTTTAGATAACTTTGAGAAGATCGATCCTGAAAAACCTTCATTTTGGCCCTCAAAATGGCCTCAGAAGTTGAAAACTGCTAAAAATAGTAAATTGCCAAAATTGTCAGAAAACTATTTTGAGCAAGTTGGAAAAGGTGGGTGGCCACCGATATCCACCTAGATCAATCCTACGTGGGATTATGTTGCCAATTCTCCTTGGGTTGCCTTGGGGAAGGCTAGATCCCTGGAGGGGGAATTGGGTGGGTAGGATTTCCCAGTGTGTGAGGCTTGAAAGGTGTCCAGAGAATCCATTATTACAGTCGGATTTCTTGGATCCATAGCTTTGAGACTTCTTGGCCAACCTGTGCTTGATCTTTGGAAGGGAAGTGGGACAACTTAAGGGATTGTGGTGCAGAGAAGGGGGTACACTTCCTTGGGTTGTGCAGGTTGAGGAAAATGAGAGAATGTTAGTTGGAATTGTTGTATGAGTTTGATACCTTCGCTTAGACACCATTTGTGTTTTTGTGAGACCTAGTTGGCTTAGGTAGCCTTTTCCCTAGTGGAGTCATAGCCCCAACTCGGGGTGACCTGTTCTTGAGAGAGCTAAAAAACTAGTGTTTATGGGTGGGTGGAATGTTTGAGGTATCCAACCAATTGGTCATCTTATAAAAATAGAATTGTTCTTATTATATGATTTTATGTTGTGTATAATATGTTTTTTTTGTATGTTGAATTCTATTATGTTGTGTGTGTGTGTGTGTGCATAAGTTATGCATGAGACTGCATATTATTTCAACTACATAAGTTTATCCTATATAGCGCATATTATTACAGTTGGTATCAAAGACATGTTGGACATAATTGTTCATGGTATCAGATTATTTATGAGCAAGGTTAAAGAATTTTAAAAATATAGTATATACAGAGGTTGAATTGTAGTGACATATGCTCATTAGTGAGTATGAGATGTGTGTGTGTGTGTGTGTGTGTGTGGTTTTAAATTTAAACTAAGACCACTATTGTGTATTTATATTTACTTAATATTTTGTAATTTTTTTAAAGTGTCACATGTGATCTCCATCTTGAGCATAGAAGGAATTATACATCTCCCTCCCATTGGGAGATGTGTAATATCTATATCATTTATGAAATAAATGAACCCAATTATTTTTAATATATCATTATTGAAATCAATGCAACTACTTGATAACTCTTAACTCTTAGACATATTTCACACATGGAATATATTGTATTGGTGTTAAAATCAATGGATTATATTGTCACTAAAATCAATGTATTGGAACCATTTTCTCTTTCTTTATAAAAAAATACATTCTTAAAACTTTGATGTTATTTGCTCATCTATGACTTCTTGCAAATAAAATTACAATTACCCAAAACGTTTTTCTTTATCTTAGTTTGGGTAATTTAGTTATTTTCTTAATAAATGAATGCAATTCCTAGATGGTGCAATGTTATCTTCCCGCATAAAATAAATAAATAAATCGATGGATTATTTATTTAATCTATTTCAATTATGTGACTTGTTCAACCAAAACAATATAAATATCATTGAATTTCCAATGATCTCGGGTTCCTAATCACTATTTCCAATGGATTAATCATAATTACCAAAAGTGTTTATATTTCATAATTACAATTCCTCATGCAATTTAAAAAAAAAAAATAGAATTCTCAATGCAAGGTAAGTGGTTAGATTAAAATTTTTGTTATTTTAACTTAGCATACTAACTTATATGAAGTAGGTTCCTTCTTTAGATTATGATTGATAAGATGTGGTTATGAGTGAATTCAAATATATTTAATGCAATGATGTAATTATTCACTTTTATATAACTCACTCTCATGTTTTGCGATTTTTTAATGATTTGTTGATTTGTCGATTTTTATCATTAAGGGTTTCATAATTACAATTTCTAATGGAGGAGTCATGTTCTCTAAAGCCGAACTTGTATTTCAAAATTACAATTTCCAATGCAAAAAAATTAAATAATTGCAATTCCCAACGCAACGTTAAGTGGCTATATTACAATTTTAATCACTTGAACTTAGCATACTAATTTATACCAAGTAGGTTGCTTCTTTGGATAATGATTGATAAGTTGTGGTTATGAGTGTGTTGTTTGCATGTTTTTACATGTTGCAGAGGCATGGGTGTTCTTCATCTATAATCTAAGGTAAAGGACATATATCCACCTCGTAGCTTAGAGCATGGAATGTGACTACAAATAGTCTTGTTCCTATTTGTCGATACCATATGTTCTATATTGTTGAATTTTCCATTCATTAGGACCTAGATATAACATTTCCTAATGAGATTCAAATGCCAATCAAGATTGAAGTGATCAACAAGAGTTTCATTTCTAATGAGATTCGAGTGCCAATCAAGACTAAACTAAACAACAAAAGTCACAAAAGTTTGTTGATATTTGATACTTATAGACTCTTTCTAAATAAAATAAGAGAGATCAAGATGAATTTAGACAACTTTTAATTTAAAATTATACATCTTAAATACTTTCAAAGGTAAGTAACAATGTTATTTGTTGGTTCTAGATTTTACTTAATAACACTACTTGATTTACTGGTGCTTTCAATTATATAACATTGAATCAAACATTTTAGATATTTATGCTTTCAATTATATAATACATAATCAATAATTTTAGACATTTGTAATGTAGGTGGTTCAAATGAATGAGGAAAATGAAGTAGGTCATACTATGTCTACATATCGTACACGTCTCAAGAAAAAGCTAGGGCGACCTTGGAAAACAAATCCTTTAACTCTCAGCTAGATTGTCGATATTGCACCAAATCGATAATTTCAAAAAGGTGAAATACTCAACATAACAGATTCTACAATGTCTCCGATTACTTCTAAGGATCATTTATAGGATAGACATTTCATGGTGTAGTGAATGGTTCATTTGATGTTGGCTTTTCAATGAGTGTTATAGTGGGAAACAATGATAGAGTCCCATTAAGAATTTAATAATATGGAATCAATAATTTTAGACATTTCTAATGTAGGTGGTTAAAATGAATGAGGAAAATGAAGTAGGTCATACTGTCTCTACATATCGTACACGTCTCAAGAAAAACCCAGGGCGGCCTTATAAAAAAAACCCTTTAACTGTCAACTAGATTGTCGATATTGCACGAAATCAATTAATTTCAAAAAGGGGAAATACTCAACATAATAGATTCTACAATGTCTTCAGTTATTTCTAAGGATCGTTTCTAGACTAGGCATTTCATGGTGTAGTGAATGGTTCATTTGATGTCGTATTTTCAATGAGTGGTATAGTGGGCGACATCGATAGAGTCCCATCAGGTTTCGTATTTATGGAAGGGTTATCCCTACCGATGTCTAATGAAAATTCCATTGCACTCAATGTCAAAATAATAAGAAAATATGAGACCATAGTTCTTCTCTCCAAACATCCTCCATGTAAACAAAGGGCTAAAACAATGGCCATGCAATCAACTCCAACTTCTTCGTTTCCAACTTCGGTGTTTATCATAGATACTGATGGAATCACATCAATTTCTATACATGATGATCCAATCATTTATCCACAACAACCAACTAATCCCAACCATGCTAAACTTATCTCTCCTATTACACATCCATTTTCAACAACATGAATTCTCCAGGATGTTTTCCATCTGATTTTGAGTGCTCTAATGCATTGCCCATCTAGGTTTTTCAATGATGATGGTGATCGTATTGATGATCAACATCGATATGAATTACCAAATGCTACACATTGGACATGCAAATTATTCAGTGTGCTTATAGGATGTGTGTGGCAATGGCAACTACGTGCATTTTTGAAACCAACTATACATACATCTACCAATGCCACTAAAAATATGGGAATCTCGTGAACTATACTACCAACCCTAAGCTTTCTCATTTTGTAACTACTTTTTATAGTAAAAATATTTTAAAAAATAGCATACTTAAATTAATTAAAGAACTGAGTCCTAATTGGCTTCTCAATTAGCTACTCACTCAAGTTGTTTGATGATTTCAATAATTTTCTAGTAAACATATTAAAAAATAACATACTTGAATTAATTAAAGAAACTAGCCCCGCTAAGCACTTAGCTTATCAATTCATTGCTCACTCAAGTTGTTTGATGATTTCAATTATATTTTCAATTTAGTCCTCTATTTGATGATAGATTGATTAGTTCCTTCTTCACAAGTTATTTCATGATTTTAATTTTCTTAGATATAGTTTCTTATATTTATTGTATTATTATTTTCTAAATAAAATGCATGTATCTATGAATACAATACACATGCTTTTTAACTTTAGATTTAAGATACGGCAAGCAAGTTTCCATAAATTCATCCATTTTGATCTCGTTCTCGTTCCTTGAATCTTCAAGTGTTGCCTGGAATTGCCAATATCAGTGTAGTAGGAATTTTCGTGTTGTTAATTATTTTCTTGTGGTGTGCAAGATTTCTCAGTATCAGTTGCGGAGAAAAAATATATCACACAGTTGCAGGATTTCCAATCCATTACTTCTATCACAGTGATGTACATTTGCTTGGTCAGAACCTCGGAGACTCATGATCCTTTGAACTTTTTATATTTACCTATGAAAATCAAGCCAGAAGAATAAATTGTAATAAATTTAAATCTAGCACCTGCCATAATACTTACACATATTGGAACCAATTTTGATGCAGTAGGGTTGAGCATATTTTTCTGTTGTTAATGATTGACCTGCATAGCTTTGTATGGTTGATTGAGCAGGTATCCTGACGACAAATTCGACTGCATCTGGACACCATTAGATTTGGACTATGTGCCTTCCATATTATATTCAGATTCGAACTATGCATGTTCTTATTATTTACAGAATATAAGTTCAAAAGAGCCCATTTCAACAAACAATACCAAAGACCATCCTCCAGCTGCTGTCTTGCAAACTGCGTGGGTTGTAAACAGCTTGGACTCCATTCCATTGCAAAAGTGGACACCATCCAATGGGGAAGAAATATCCGATTCGGATCAAATAGACAGTTGGAGTTTGCGAAGATACCATCACAAAGAAAGAAAATCAAACGGGATTAGGTGAAGGAAAGGAAAAGTCCTCTGACAATACACCTGTAATCTTGAAAACTATGGAAAAAAGGAGGATTGAAGGGAGGACGCGGCTCGTTTTACATATCTTTGCAAATGAACAATTTGTTATTGCAAAATAGTTTGTTGGACTCTGGGAAATCAACCAATGTCATGCTTTTGAAAACAATGCAACACTTAATCCTCAAGGTAACAAGATTTGTGCCATGGATGGGAGAGAGGTAGAAGTGTTTGGTGTGATAAAGAATTTGATTGTAAGATTCAATATATATCTTGATGTCGTGACAGATGTTGTTGTTGATATCCCAAACTCTTGGGATGCTTGCTTTTGTCGAGAGATCGCCATCGTGATAGTAATTTTGTGAAGTTGGGGGATAGGGAAAATTACAGAAGATATCATGTTGAAGACTCTAATCATCCCAAGAATGAATTTCCTGCATGCTTAAGTTGGGATGAAAAGCATGCAGTAACCAGAGTTCTTATGGTTGTATGAGATACAATCACAAATTGTGTTAATGAGTCTTGACATTGGTTACATGCCACATGCAGTTTCCAGTCTCCATGTCTTAGAAAAATCTCTCTCAAATAACCTGTTTTGGTTTACAAAATCTCTGTTATTTATAAATAATCGTCAATAATTTATAAATCATGCAACTACAAATTTGGAGGGTCATGTAAAGATACATGTCACATACAAACTAAAAATGATTGCATTAATAAAAAATTGATGGTCATACTTGTTTGTCTACTGAACTTATTGTCTCCATAGAAAATATGTCGGTGTTATGATCTATGGAAACACAATGCAACATAACCAAAACACTAACCAACTAGAAAACTGTAATAAAGGATTGTGCTTTTACTTTTATAGAATTGGCTTGGTTTTATGGAAAATTATTTGACCTAGTCTTATAATAGTTCATCGAAATAGATCTTATAATGTTCTACAATTTTTTTATGGTGCAATATTATGTTGAAGATTGTAGACTTAGTATTTCTAACTTTATCACAAAAATTATTGAAATAAGTTTCAAAACTAAAATGAAAGAGATAAGCAATGACACACCATCCACACAATGAACATAAGATCTCCCTTGGAAAAATATTATACGGGGAGGCTCGTGCTCTGCTCATTTCTTGTCCATTGTTAAATGCAAGTACAAATAACGGGGCACTCACTATGGAGATGCCATGGATAGTATGGCCAATATGGTTGTTATAGGATCTCCTTCTCCCTTTGATCTCCCTTATTATCCCACTCTCGGTGCTATGATCTGAATCTCATATGGAAAAATACTCAATACACTAAGAATGTAACACCTACCTTTCCTAGCGATCCATTGTTTAACATAGGTTGACAGCCATCTAGGGTTAGGGTTAGGGTTTTCACATGCCTCGACCCCTAATTATTATTAGGGTTTTCACATGCCTTGACCCCTAATTATTATTAGGGTTTTGGACTCTCTAGACTAATCTTGAAATAACACATGTGAGTTGCTCCACATGTATGACTAATGGAAGATGATGTGGCATCCGCTCAGTATCATGGTGATCCACGAGATAGGTCAACTTGTAGGAGGCATAACTTCCACATATGAACTCCAATTGAGGTGATTTTCATGTCATTCGAAAGATATCCTAGTTTGAAATAGTGTCAAGAGGTTGGACTTATGCTTGCAAAGTTCTGACCCAAAAAATAGTCATATAAGGTCTCAAACAGGATTTGAAAGGTTCTAGACCCCAAGTCTTCAAAGTGAGACATGCCCTTGCAATAGGACCTACAAGTCAACAACTCCAATTTTTCCACCCTGAAAGTACCAAAATAGATGACAAATTATATGATGATCAAATCCAGATCAGTCATTTTTATCTAACATGGGGTATGCTATGTGTGGTTTACTTCTATCAAGTTTGACTTGATCGAGTTCCTTAAGATCCTTTTCTTTCTCAACAAATTTTTGCTTAGTCAACAATCTACCCTATCATCACCTATCAAAATTGTGGCTACACTTTTGTGTTCCTACATCAATCCTCTCCATAAATTTACACTCCAATAAATGTCCACATTTTTCAATAGAGTCTTACAAAACTACATTTTGATTTACTCACCTTCTTACAATTCTCTCATGCAGTAAAAATGAATTGAAATATGTTTGCAATTTTGTAAGGTCGTTGGAACATATTAAGCATCAATTTGTTTCTAGGGAATATATGGAGCAAGAAACCTACAAAACATTTCCAAAAGAATATCTATATTATCATCACATATGCACCTTATTTTCTACAATTTTAGGAAACTAAGAAAGCCTTTAATAGTGATTAGAAAGGAGGCAACATTCAATAGTTTCACAAGATCATTGGACCCATTTAAGGCACTGATTTGTCATTGTGGCATGTTTGGAAAAATTATACTTCAAAATGTTGCAAAATAGATTGTAGATGGTTCTAGTTAAGACTATGTAAGGTTGAGAAGAATTTTACTGCTTCTGGAAGACTCAGCCAAGCAAGCTCTTCTATGACTAAGAGTGAACCTAAGAAGAATATTTTCAATGTTAAAAGTTCTGAGAATAAGATGACGACCTTTCTAGTTGATGTTATGAAGATGATGGGAGCCATTTTTTTTAACAAACATAAACCCTCCAACAACAAAATAAAGCTATGCAAAACAAGATACTCCATTTGGAAAGGCAAGCCCATCAAAATAGATTTCAACCTAGAGGGTGAGGTGGTTGGGATAGACCTAGATAAGCTCAACATGATAAAAAAAAAAAGGTTCCCAACCCCTTAGAGTCAAACAATGTTGTAGAAGAAGATCCTTTTCCATGGTGTAAACCTTGTGATTTGTTGCATAAACAAGACACTTGTTTGGTTGCCAAGGAAGCTATTAGATTAGCAAGTGAGAGTTACAATGATGGGCCAAGAAAATCTATCAACTATGTCAATGATTTTTGCAATGAGATTAATGTTTTCTCTAACTCTCCTAATGAACGAGTTAAATGGGAAAAGGAAAGGGACCTTGAACAATCCAATATTTCTAGAGCTCTATCCCCTAAACCCCTTTAGGAAGAAATAAAGAGGATAATCCTAGAAAAGGACTAGGTCACTTATCAACAAAGGGATAAACAAGTTCAACCTCAACCCCAAGAGCCTCCAACCTAGCCAAGTGCTCCTATTCCACAACATCAAATGGACCAAGATCTGCAACCCCGAGTGATGTTACAAAGAGAACAATGAATTCAGCCAACAAAGACTTCAAGTGATGTTTCAAACATGTCAAAAGCTACTTGTGAAGATATCAATATTGATTTGAAATCCTACTTTTCCAAATCCCATATATCTATCCCTTTCTTGGAGTTTGCGAAGATACCATCAAAAAGAAATAAAATCAAACAAATTTTGGGATTAGGTGAAGGAAAGGAAGAGTCCTCTAGCAATACACCTGTAATCTTGAAAACTGTGGAAAAAGGAGGATTGAATGGAGGACGTGGCTCGTTTTACATATATTTGCAAGTGAACAATTTGTTATTGCAAAATTGTTTGTTGGACTCTGGGGCATCAACCAATGTCATGCCTTTGAAAACAATGCAACAATTAGTGCTCAAGGTAACAAGACCATACCAAAACATTTGTGACATGGATAGGAGAGAGGTAGAAGTGCTTGGTGTGATAAAGAATTTGGTTGTAAGATTGAATATATATCTGGATGTCATGCTTATGATAGATGTTGTCATTGATATCCCAAACTCTTGGGGGATGCTTTTGTCGAGGAAGTTCACTGCTCATTTAGGGAGATCCTTACAAATAGACCTTTCATATGCTACTATCCCCATCGTGATGGAACTTTTGTGAAGTTGGATAGGGAAAATTACAAAAGATATCATGTTGAAGACCCTAATCAACCCAAGAATGAATATATGAGAAATTTGGATGAAGACTCGAGTAGTTAGGCATTCCTCTCTTTTTCTTTGGCACTTGAATATAAGGAAGCTAAGGATGAAGTATGTAAGAAGAATGATCACTTAGAAGAACTGCATAATCAACCTTTGGGAGGATGTTATTAGGAAATAAGACCAACCTTAAGTCCTATGGGTTATTTTTGTCCTTTGATCATGGTAAACAAGGAGATTCAACTATACCCGTAGTTGGAGCCACCTTTGCCACTTGATTACATTAGACCTATGTGTTGTTGGATTCAAAAGAAATGTCACACAATCTTTCAATTGAAGTTAGGTCTCAGGTTTGTATTTCAATATCACCATCCTACCTTGAACCTTGATACCTTACCCTCTATCACCAATACTTCCTTGATCCATTTATTTCCTTGATTATGATTTTAGAGTGCATGTTTTCTTTCCATGCATGTTTGCTTTCATTTGTGTGTTTATTTCCATGCATTGTTTGATTGAATTGCTTGATGCATTTGATTTTCCTTAGAATAATTTATTACATATGTTTTCATGCTTTACTTTCATGCTCAGACTTAGTGATTTTTTTATTTTTTTTTGCAAAGTAGTTTTTATCTCACCGGGGTGGTAGATTCACCCCTTCTCATGCCTTTGTCAAGTCAGATGGTGTGTAGGTCACAAGTCTGCAGAAGATTATGGATTTCTCATGCACTCTAGCATTAGAGTGCATGTCCTCGAGTAGGAGCCAGATGTTACCCCCCAAGGGGTGACAACTTCAAAGGTACCTTCACGAGGTGTCATATTGTTGTTCTGCAGTTCTTCTCATTATCTAATGAAAAAGGGACTTGTTCAATATAAGGAACACATAAAAAAAAAGGCATACAGGAGTATTAAGAAACAATTCCGAGGACAAGTAACTCAATGTTAAATCTCCCTCTTGAAATCTATTGTAGAAAAAAATCCTAACTCATGAAAGCTAGATGAACAAATAAAAATACCTATGCATATAGATGACTTTGAGGGTCATCACATGAAGTCTTTACCTTCCTTTTTCCATCTTTATTCACCATATTACCTATCTTTCACCTAGGGACTTCGGAAATACTTGACGTCCTAGGACTTGTTGCATGTATAAGAATTAATGTTGTTTCCCTTTGGTAAAACTTACACAAATATTAAAACTAACCCTTATCTGTTATGTTGTGTTAAGAGAGACCACTATGTGTTATCATCTAATGGCTTTCCAAGAAGCTAGACCCATCACTCCAAGTGGGTACCTTGCATTGGGATATGTGTACCATGCCTCGAGATTTGTGACATTGCATTGGGATCCATGATGTCACATTGGGATCCATGTACTTATATTTGATCATATCTTCATACATTGGGATCTATGTCATTTACCTTGGGATTCAGTTACTACATTGGGATACATGTAACTGCATTGGGATATGTGACAGTGCATCAAGGCATGACAAGGACACGTAATCACACTTTCCACATGGACCACTCGAAGTTGCTCTCCTTACACAGTCGGACATTTGAGGAGACAATTATAGGTTGGTGGAGTAGTTGTAGGTGGTTAGGTTGACCACTAGGTAATGTGGCATTGACCACCTTGATTTTCATGAGGAACACCCAAATTGAGGCGGCCACGCATGACACTTACCATTGGATTCTCTCTTGGATGTCCCACTCATACAAGGGTTATGTCACATCTTGGAAGTTGGTTGTCCCATTAGCCCTATGTCTCAGGTAAGATCACCATCCTACCTTGAACCTTGATACATTACCCTCTATCACCAATACTTCCTTGATCCATTTATTTCTCAAGTAGGATTTTAGAGTGCATGTTTTCCTTCATTTATATGTTTATTTCCATGCAATGCTTGATGCATTTGATTTTCCTTAGAATAATTTATTGCATATGTTTTCATGCTTTACTTTTATGCTTAGACTTAGTGAATTTTTTGTATTTTTTTGCAAAGTATTTTTTATCTCACCGGGGTGGTAGATTCACCCCTTCTCATGCCTTTGTCAAGTCAAATGGTGTGAAGGCCACAATTCTACAGGAGATTCTGGAGTTCTCATACACTTTAGCATTAGAGTGCATCTCCTCAAGTAGGAGCCAGAAGTTACCCCCCCAAGGGATGACAACTTCAAAGGTACCTTCAGAAGGTGTCATATTTTTGTTATGTTGTTCTTCTCATTATCTAATGAAAAAGAGACATGTTCAAAATAATGAACACATAAATAAAAAGGCATAAAGGGGTATTAAGAAACAATTATGAGGACAAGAAACTCAATGCTAAATCTCCCTCTTGAAATCTATTGTAGAAAAAAATACTAGCTCATGAAAGCTAGATGAAAAAATAAAAATACCTATGCATATAGATGACTTTCAGGGTCATCACATGGAGTATTTATCTCCCCTTTTCCATCTTTATTCATCATATTACCTATCTTTCACCTAGGGACTTCGAAAATACTTTTTGTCCTAGGACTTGTCGCATGTATAAGGGTTAATGTTGTTTCCCTTTGCTAAAACTTACACAAATATTAAAACTAACCATTATATGCTATGGTGTGTTAAGAGAGATCACTATGTGTTATCATCTAATGGGCTTGCCAAGAAGCTAGACCCATCACTCCAAGTGGGTACCTTGCACTGGGATATGTGTACCATGCCTCGAGATCTGTGACATTGCATTGGGATCCATGATGTCGCATTGGGATCCATGTACTTATATTTGATCATATCTTCAAACATTGGGATCTATGTCATTTGCCTTGGCATTCATGTACTACATTGGGATACATGTAACTGCATTGGGATATGTGACAATGCATTAGGGAATGACAGGGACACGTCATCACACTTGCCACATGGACCACTCGGAGTTGTTCTCCTTACACAGTCGAACAATGTAATCACACTTGTGTATTTTTATTCCCTTCTTAGACCACATGTGAGAGATTTTTATACATTTGAGGAGACAATTATAGGTTGTTAGAGTAGTTGCAGGTTGTTAGGTTGACCATTGGGTGATGTGGCATTGACCACCTTGATTTTATTGAGGAATGCCCACATTGAGGCGGCCACACATGAAACTACCATTGGATTCTCTTTTGGATGTCCCACTCATGCAAGGGTTACACCACATCTTGGGAATTGGTTGCTTCATTTTTGGACCATTCCCTAGATTTTGGGAGTTGGTTAGAGGATCATTTGGGTCCATGGACCATATTTGACTCACCTTTCACTCTTTGATGAGACGTTGGAACATTTTTTGAGAGGCACATCTCTCCTAGGTCTCTCTATTCCACATGTGTGGCCCTATTTTGACGTATTTGACCATTTTGAAAGGGGAACTCTTGTATCAAAGGGCTTTGAGAGATATTTTATCTCATCCATTGCATTTTCCTCAAGGTTTTGATTCAAAAAATGGTTTTGAGCTCATGGTATTAAGCTAGCACATTTATTTAGGAAGATCCTTAACTATAAAAGGAGGAGACCTCTCTCATTTTCTTTGTTGGGGAATAATGAGAAAACTAGCTTACAAGAGTTCTTGTGCATTTATATTTCTTCTTAGTGAATGTTTAGTTATTTTTAAAGGGTTTAGATAAAAATAAAAATAAAAACATGTTTGTTGGAGGAAAAAGATACTACAAGGCCAAAGAATGGAATCATGCTCCACTTATAAGGGTAATTCAAGGTATAGTTTTTTCACCTTGCCCATTTGACCATTAAAGAATTTTTCCATTACATTAAAGTAGGATGTCCTAGGGATCTTCCCTTTTTCCTTGGCCAACCTTTGAGATCATCTTGTTAGTAGTTGGAGAGGATTCTTAAATGAATAATCCCCCCATCGAAATCTTGAAGAGAACCTTCTGGCTCGAGTCAACACATGAGAGGAAATCCTTCGAGTGACATCAACATTGTAGATACCACATAGCCCTCTCTAGGCATTAGTATATCCTTTGACTTCAACCACCAAAGAAACCAAAATCATATTTTCCTTTCTTTGTTTCTTTTCTACTTTTTTTTTTGCAATCTAGGGTTCACCTTGTCCTATTTTTGGTCTAGCTTGTTTGGGCTTCAATGATATATCTAATGTTTATATTTTATTTATGCTAGATTGCTCTTCAAAAGGTGTTATTTGGTACTAACATATCAAGGGTTTTGAACATAAGTTTCATTGCCCCACATTTTTTTATCTAACCCTTGCATACTGAGGTATCCTTGAAGAGAAATGAAAATTATTATTCTTGTGGATGCCCTAGATATTTTTGCTTGGAACATGTGGTATTGACCCTAATTAGATCGTTCATTCTTGCACTTTTTAATTATGGTCAATGATTATCACACTCACATATAACAAACAATGATATCATAAGTACGGACAATTTGGTTTATTGATGTCCCATCTATGGTTGACTTGTTGAATATATGTGTGAATAAGGGTTACACTTTATCATTAATCCAACATTAAAGGTGTTATTACCCTAAACCATGTCCGATGACACGTCAATGTAAATAAATGAGTAATGACCTCTCTAGAATGGGAATCTTTATATCCTTTCTGATCATTGTCCAATAACCTCCCTCGCAAGGCAAAACATCACTTCTATTTTGATCACTATGCAAAAGTTTCGTAACTGTCCTAAAAGTACATAGTTATTATCTCACTGAATGTTATTGTTAAAAGGCTCATTTTTGCAAAGTTTGATGAGTATTGTGCTATAAACTATCCCGAGTGACAAATTGATGCCTTGGTGTAATGTTCCTGACTTGGCTAGTCTAGGAAACACTGCTAATGTGTGTGTAGGATCAAAGGTTTACAACATATAAATGATCATACAAATAATAAACGCGACAAAGAACTGCAAAGTTTGTATTATGATATCTCTCTGGATTACAAAATGGCCAAATGCGGCTGAATAACTGACAATACTCGACTAGATCAACATACAAAGGATCTTATCCAGAATATAAATAAGCAATTGTGGCTGAATAACAATACTCGGCTAGATCAAAAGACAAAAGGATCTTAGCCGGAATACAAATAAGCAACTAAAAGATAATACCCGGAATATGGGAGCACTGCTGAAGAATGATGGAAGACCTGGATTATCTTCCCGATGACTAGGGTGTGTCTTTCAACACCTAAATCAGCCAACTGGTGTCTTCCTCCTGGAATACACTGAACTATCTCTCCTGAGATGCGCCTCTTCTCCTCACTGACAAGTCATAATCTGCATAATGATGAATTAGGTCACTGACTCTTCTCTTATAGCTTTCTGAAACCCTAATTCACTGCTGAAACCCTAATTCGTTGTTGACCTTTTCTCTCCAAGTGACTTTTACTTTATTTTATTATTCCTTGATTAAATCACTTAATTAATTAATTAATTAATCATTTTACCTCTAAAAAGTGATTTATCCATCCTTATGGCTTCTCCAACCACTGAAAGTCGCTTCTCATCATCTTATCTTATAGTTCTCTTCTTCCCGATTCCGATGAGCTATTACACTAAGAGGTTTCTCCAAGTAATATGCCCATTATGACCTTCTTAGTGAAATTAATTAAAATATGACCCTAAATAACTCAAAAATACAGAAATTGTCGGAATGCAACAAAACCAAAACCAAGCTGTGTGGAATGGATCCTGATGGTGAACGATGCAAGTTGAGCCCAATAAAACCCCTCAATATCTCCCGAATTCTCTGTCACCCCTATCTGGCTACTCTAGTAGGCAGAACACTCTGTAAAGTTATAATGTCCCAAAATGGGGACATTACAGTCCTCCCTGCTGGAATATTGCTTGTCCTCAAGCAATAAATGAATCCAACTGCATATGATACCGGGGTCCCATATCCACCTGTGTGACACAAGGTAGACTCCCCTCAAGATGTAGTATCTCCAAGTGCTCACTACGCATGACACCCACATGCTCCTAATGAGTAGAATGATCAATGGTCGAGGAATCGCAGTCAACTCCCTGAGTAACCACTCTACTTGAAACTCAACTCCATCAAACGTTGAACTACCAAACACTCTAATCCCTGGATCCCATATCAGAATGTCAACTACAATTCCCTGTGGAGTATAGTTATGTAACATATCAACACCATGAGTCTCCTACAAATAACACATGGCCTCAACCCGAAATGGGTCTATCCTACCAAACCATACCAAACTCAACACGACCCCCATCGACTGAACATGATGCTGCCATAGTGAGTTACTACAAGACCTCAACGAATCACCAGTTAGTGACGTGCTCTCCCCAATACTGAAACTCAATGAAAAATCAAAGTGACTCCCCCTTGCAAACGTCTTCTCTTCTCCATCAGTCAATGAAATGTTCGGTCCTCTAATCCCAGGGTCCCATGCTAGTCTCTGACAGGGACCAT
>JASDQU010948790.1:0-16939 GCA_032191745.1 Picea mariana
ATCCCTGAAGGAATCCTAGGTGGTTGTGACTATAAATAATGAGGGTTCCTCTATTTCCTTTTGCTCACAGAATGTTTCCCACCAAGCTTTGACATGGGGGACGACTTTGAAGAGTGAAAAAGTAATCTTTTCTCTATTCAAGAAGTTATGGACAGAAAAATACCCTTCTAGCAGATTCAACCACTTGTGTACAGAATCTACATCTATCTGACCTTCAAATATAGGAATATTGAAGTTTATTTGTACCTTGAAGGGGGTGGCACCTCTTCTCGAAGAAGATGTGTCACCTATTGGTAATCACCGAAGGATTTGCGTGAAAATATCCATCATCTCATTCCGTGTGAGGGCTTCCTCAATCAATAGTTTGAAAGGATCTCTTGTCCCATCATCTTTCTTTTCTCTTGCCATGAGAGGTCGCTTGGGTGTGCAAGAGATTTTTTCCTCAAGAGAAGCAAGATCAAGACCCAACTCTTTGTACTCTGACCTTGTTGGGGACATGCATTAAGATGACAAGGAGCAGTTCGCTCTAATACCACTGATACATATTTTATGATTATAAAAAAATGAATACATATTATTAACAGATTCTTAAAACAAAATAACAGAGATACAGTAAAACTGGTTTTCTATTCAATAATAAAATAAGTTGAAACTGTTAAATGAAGTGAAAACAAGCTTGTTGGAATGGTGGTGGCTTATCTTTGAGAAGAGATGTGATGGTTGTGATCATTCACAAGAATATGATTACAATGAGAATCTGAAGGCATTTTACCATAAAAAGGAATGCCAAAAACCCTAGACATCCAAAAAACCTAACCCTAGGAGATGAAGCGCCAAAAGTCATGTGGGCCCCATTTGGGTAAGTTACTACATTAACTTCCTAGGGTCGTGACTTTTGCATACGATATCTGTTTTAGGCGTATGATAGCCCATTGTAAATTTATCTTCTAGGAGTTTCATTTTTGGGCCTCAATCATGCCATAGGCTATCATTGAGAAACTTGATCCTGAAAAACCCTCATTTAGGCCCTCAAAATGGCCCCAGAAGTGAAAACTACTAAAAATAGTAAATTGCCAAAATTGCCAGAAAATTGTTTTGATCCAGTTGGAAAAGGTGGGTGGCCACTGATATCCATCTAGATCAGCAATCCTCTTAGTATCTATGCTTATTCTTGAATCAAAGAAAATGTGTCCAAGGAGCTGTCCCTCGGTAACACTGAAAATGGACTTCGAAAGATTTAGAGAGATGCCAAATTTCCTACATCGCATGAGAACTCTTTTCAGATGACCAAAATGATCTGATTGGATTTTAGAGTACACAGTTAAGTCATTAAGGTAGATCTGAATGATCTTACTGATCAAATCGTCAAAATCTATTTTCATAGCTCTTTGAAAAGTGGCACCTGCATTAGATAAGCCAAAAGGAATACATTCATAAGAAAAGGTTCCCCAATGAGTAATAAAGGTGGTTTTATATTTATCTTCCCCTTTTACCTTGATTTGATTGTAACCAAAAAAACCATCAAGTAAGGACATCATTTGTGACCCTGCAACTTGCTGCAAAATCATTTCCATGTTAGGGAGAGGAAAGTGATCTTTTATAATAGCCCGATTTAATGCATGAAAATCAACGCATAATCTAATCTGACCGGTTGTTTTCCAAACATGAACCAAATTGGAAATCCATTCAAAATACTTGATTGAAAATATGATCCCATCTTTCAAGAGTTTTTCCAACTCCTTTCGAATAGTTACTTCCAGTACAGGGTTGATAGGTCTTTGTGTTTGCCTAACTGTTTTTATGCCTTCCTTGATGGGACCAAGATCAAAACCACAAATATCTTCATAAGACCAAGAAAAAACATCTTGAAATTCACCAAGTAGCTTGGAAAAATTCATTTTCTCTTCATCGGAATATTTGGAACCTATTTTAACATTCTTTGGATACTCAGGTGTCCCAATGTTCAGGAAGATGGTTTCACCCACCTTCCTTTTTGATTCCTCTTCTTTCTATTTCTCTTTATTTCCTACATCACTCGATGAAAATGAAATCTCTAGAGGATTCAAGCCTTTAGGAATCTTGTTATCTTCTATGGATATAATTTCCTTGGGATTTAAAGGTTCATTTTGAATTAAAGCATAAATTCTCTCATCGTTAGGGAAGACCTACCAAGATTCTATATTGTCATGGATATGTGAACGATATAGAGACTGAAAAAGTACAATTAGGTATGTGTGGCAGAAGTTGCCGATTAGGAGAGGCTGCAAAAACATCTAATTGATCATCCATCGATTTCAATTCCCTCTTAACATGAGTGATGTTAAAAGCTAATAGTTTCGAGATAAGTGCCCAAACAGTTTGGGTGTATTGTTTCATCAACTTGTCTCTAGGGGAGTAAATCTTACGTACAAGGTTCACAACAAACTCAGAATCCCCAAAAACTGAAAGGTGACCACAACCAAGATTGTAGGCATTATCAATGCCTAATAATAAAGCTTTGAATTCAGTGACATTTTTTTTGCAAGCAAACTCCAACCTGTAAGAAAAATTATGAATCTTTCCCATAGGATAAATCAAGATAATGTCATCTTTGTTACCTTCATTAGAGAATGAACCATCATCTAAATCAATTTGTTCTAAGGGAATGTTACCCTCCTCAGCAAAGATGGAATACACTCCTAGGTTCTCTTCGATATAGTTTATATTAGGTTGTGGGACACTCTCTATGTAAGGTGAAATTCTTCCCTCTCTAAGGACTATAATGTTTTTACCATTCCGAGGAACAGATAAATGTGTTCTGTTGAGTGAGAGGTATCCACCCGTTAAATCTTGCAATCTCTTCCCAAGATGGTTGAGTAATTTATTATTGGCATATCAATTACATGAATACTAAGGGTTGTCCTTATTTCAGGGTGTGCACACAAATCTAAGGTCACATGTTTAATCTCACCTATGGTTGTTTGTTGTAGACTATTATAGGAGAGCATGCTTTTGGCGTTTTCATTTGTACAAGACATGCCTAGCTCTTACATAATAATCTTCGACATCACACTTGGGCCCAAACCACCATCAATGAGGCAAAAATGGGCAATCTTATCCATAATCTTTACAGAAATATAAAATTGGGAATTTTTTTATAGGGTATCTAAAGTTATGTACACCTACTTTATTTACAGATGAATCCTCTTCATTCACCTCTTCAAAGAGGTTGGCTACAATGAAATCCTTTCCTTCCATGAATTTTTTTAGATGTCTCTGTTGTTTAGGGACGAAAACCATGTCCAGGAGGATGGCATTTGCTTTGATGTTGGCCAACTGATTCAAAATATTGTATTTTGAAGAGGGGAGAGGGGAAATTGTTCCTTGACTATCATGAACCTTAGGAACTTGAACCATAGCAGCTGGTGATGATGAGCTTGGGATAGAAGAATCGCGAGGAGGATCATATTTGCCTTTGGGAGCGTAGGATTTGTTCCTAGTATTGATGATCATGATATCCTCTGGCTCTACAAAATCTAGGACAACGATGGTACTTTCTAGTCTTTTACGAAAGATATTATCTCTGGCACTCTTCCTTACCTCACATGTGGCTTCCTCGTGGTGTTCCTCGCAAAAGTTACACCAACTTCGAGGCAAGATAACCTTGGGATGAAAATTATTTTCAATTGTGTTTCTAAGGGGGGGGTGTAGAAGAGGATGAAGCTCCAGGGGTTAGAGGGGAGACATTTCCCTTTCACTCATACGCTATCATACAATTATTCATATCTTTTACTAGTTGTAAGAGGGCGGACATGTCTGTCTATTTAACCAATTATCCCTAGGGAAGACCTATTCTTTCAAGTTGTTCTTCATACTCTAATTAAGTATGCAGAGCGGAACTGAGGTTATCAATGGATTTCTCCTCAATCCTATGATGAGAGGGGGAAGGTAATGCATTGTAGTAATGCATGCAAGCGGCTTGGTTTTGCTGTCGAATGAGTTCAGGGATTTGATGGATAGCTTAGTGAAACACAAGTTGAAGGACTTGATGGTTTCACCATCCTTATAGGCGATGATATTGTACTCCCGTAACTGCTCAGTTGGGATTTTAGATTTCCCATAGGTGGATTTCAACCAATAGCCTAACTCCTCCCAAGTAGACAGAATATTAGGAGGAAGGTCAAAGAAATCGGTCGTAGCCTTTCCTTCCAAGGAATTGATGAATAAGCGCATGAACGTATCATTGTCATTTGCTCCTATGTTGTGACAAGCATTAGAAAATGCCACCAAGTGTTCATTTGTAGTCATGCAGGGATGATTTAGGGGCTAAATTTCGCTCGTGGGCTAATTTTCCAGGGTTTTTCCCAAGAAAAGATTCTCTATTCTTAAAATGATTCGCCCAAATTCTATAGGATAAAATTATTTTACCTTAAAAATCACCAAAATTTTATACAAATTATATAAAATCCTTATAAATTTGAACATTTTTACAAAAATATAGCCAAACATTTTATAGTTGGCACATGAAGGATTAGTAAGACTCGCCAAGGTTTCTACATTTTAAAATAAATTTCCTTCCTTAAAATCATCCCTATTGTAGTGAAAATGTTATTCCCTGAAAACTTAGGGATATGATCTTTGAACTTAGGAAGTGGACGCGTAGTAGGCGCTAGGTTAAGAGGAGAGGACACATGCCACGATGTGGTTGTGGCGTCTTCTTCAAACTGAAAAATCCCATACTTTTTAATGACTTTGGTGGGATTTGTGGTAGATTGGATAGGGATATGGTGGCTATATAAGGTACCAATCACCAACAAAGATGAACACTGAGAGGAGGAGGCACTTCTAGTGCCACCAAAACCACCACTAGATTCCATCTTATGGATGATAGGTGAGGGAGAGAAAGATGAACTGGATGAATCAAAGAAATTTCTCCTGAGAGAACTTTGTTGGGTCAATAACACAACATTCCTTCTTCCTATTTCAGCAATAGGATTAATTTCAGGTGATAAGCCTCTTCTTCTTCTAGAAATACGAGATTCTAAGGACATGAAAGTAAGGACAAAACTTAAAGAACAAGAAATTTATTATTGATCTCTAGGCTGTCTACATATAGCTTCCCAACGTTCTTGGGAACTAATATCTCGTTCAATTGTTGCCCATGAATGATTAAGCTCATCATGAGTATTGGCAGTGTCTAAAATGGTGTTGAACAAATTCAAAGCAATGTTGGTCTAATCTTGAAGATTGGGCTCAATATTGGGCTTCCTTGCAATAGGCACAATCATTAAGAAATAAAATAGTCAAAGAATTAATATCAGAAAAAATAGATGTATTCGATGCTAATCAAGAATAAAAATTAACCAAAGAGATATTGAAGATCTCCCAAGTATGGTTGCCAAATAAATGTTGAGGAAAAGATATGAAATGATCTTACTCAATCATTTTTCAGATCTTGCTTGGCTAAAACAAGATAGACAGGAATATCACCCTAGATTTATAGCCATAAAAATTGGTATCCTAACTCACAAGTATTGTTTACAAGTGCTTAGGTTGTTTTATTTTATAAATAAAAGCTTGCTAAAAAATTCATTATTTATGTAATTTTATGAACATATTAGATGTTGAAATAAATATAGAGATAGAAGTAAAGACACCAAGTCAATAATCAGAACATATGAGACATAAAACAATCCTTTATTTCATCCCAATTAATCAAAGAATCATTCTCTTTACAAAATTTCTTGAGGAAGTTTTGGACCAAAGTCAAACTTAGATGTCCCTGATGAAACATACAAAAGGAATTCTGATAGAAAATTAAAAAAATGAACTTGAAAAGATGGATCACCTTGCCACATATTGCTTCCCACTAGACCCTTGACAATAGCCTTTGTCAGTTGTGAAAACTAATTCACAAACAGACAAGTCTACACATAATATCAAAGACAGATCAACACCTCTGAAAAACAAGTGTCTGAATGATGTAATTCAGCCCCGGATATTGTTGTCTACAATAGGACCCTGCTATCATAATAAATAATTAGGCTTCTAATGAATTAAGGAATGAATGAAAACAAAATTATCTCAACAAAACTCAAAGAGAAAACCTTAGTATGCTTCTCCTTCTATTCTCCTCTTGTTCCTCCCTTTTCTTTTGCCTTTAAGAAAATTAGAATTGGTTGAAGTAGTTGAACTACTTCATTAGTTAAGTTAACAAAAACTCAACCAACTTTTTTAGTTTAGGGGGGAAAGTAATAATCATAATAAGGGTTTTTTAAATAAATAATAACTAGTTGGTGGGACCCCTTGTGACTCCCTTCAGCTTTTAAGAATCATAACACAACTAGTTAATTAAACAAAACATCCCTCATTGTGACTCCCATCATCACATTCATATTTGACAATATATCTCAATAATAATTGAAATTATTTCCAAAATATATTACTCATATATCCAAAAAATAATGTGTTGTCCAAAATTCCAGAAGTCAATTGTTATCAAGAATTTATAAATTAAAAAAACTTAAAATCCATACTTTCCACTCTGAGATGCAATCGTTCCCTTGTTTTTGTTGTTGTCACCTTTTGATCTCTCTGAATTTGCGTTTGGTTGTGCTGAGCCTTTAGGCCTAATATCGTTGATCACATGAGAGCAATCATCCCTCAAATGCATGTGGGAAGACCCAGATTTATCTGAGCCATTGGAGGGTGAGGAAGGGGTAGTAGTGGCTTTTCCTTTGTTAGGGGCATGGTGGGCCTCGGTTTTCATCCTTTTAATCACATGGGAAGACTGAACTGGTGAGTGGATAGGGGAAACTTGGACAATTTGATTGATACGTAGGGGGGGAGTTTAAACAAATTGGGACAGCCACAATGTTGGGAGACTGGCGGGTGGACAATCTCTTTCCATCTGCCATTCTCGGGAACTTTAGGTTGGAATGAGACATGAGGGGGCACAACGATACCAAGGGCCTATGGGGCTTCGAAGGGAGGGATTTCAGGCCTATGTTGGACCACTCCTTGCCCAATCAAATTAAAAAATCCAGATTGAAATAGTTGTCCTAACTCTTGCAAGTCAGTGTCAAAGTGTATGGAGAATTTTCGCCTTCTTAGGCCCCTGTTCCAATTACCTCTTCCCTGATTACCTCTTCCATGGATACCTCAGCTGAAAAATATCAACCCTATATGCATAATTGATTATCAAATAGTTTCTTTAACAACCATAGATGAAAACTCCTTTTAAAATACGAAATAAGTTTTGGCTCAACAACATATCAGACTCATGCAATCCAATCCATACAAATTGTTTAATAGTTGTCAATGAGCAGGGGATGAACAAAGGTTCTGGGATATGCCAGGGGTTTATATTGAGAGAAAAATGTTAAAATGAGGGGGGAAAGATCATGATTACTTCTCACGGACAACAAACAATCAACTATAATGTAAACCAAAGAACCTATTAGTGTAATCCATCCTTGCGATCTTAAACTGTTACAATACAGAGTTCCTCTTAACTGTAATTAAATTTTAGGAATAGGGAGTGGATAATGGACTTGGGAAGGCGATGGGATTGTAATTAGCGTAAAGTGAAATAATGGTATGGGAAAAGAGTGGATATTGTTCATAAAATCAATTAAGTAATCCATAAAACAATTATGTATTTAATGCGAATGATCCAACACTAACCAAATAATATTGTGATCAATTAACAATTATTCTGTATAATTTAACCATTACTGTGTGTTAAACTTGCTCACTATTCACATTTAGATCCCCTTAACACTTTCAATTAATCACAATGTCAACATACTCAAAATAATATGCCTTCCAAAAAAACCTGTACAATAATTTTGTTTCTTCTCACTTCTTCCTTTTAACATTTAACACAATTCCAATGAACAGACAGTCATTTGTATCGAATTTGTTCAGCATCCAAACCATGAACCATTGTCATAAGTTAATCCTTCAAATCAAACACAAACACAAGTTCTTTTAAAATCGTGCCTGATTCCATTCCTCAATTCAATTTAACAATTAAATTGCAATGAAACCATATTGTTATAGAACTCGTGCCCATACCTAATGGTGCAATCAATGATATGGTGCATTATATCCATCAAACATTTACAGTGGAAAACCAAAACACAATCATCAATATTTCAAATTTCAATAATCCTAATTGGCAATTTAAAAACATAGTAACAACAACCATAATTTCAACTTAGACAATACTTAGGAACACACAGACCATTCAAAATGCACGAGCATTTCTGTGACTGTACATGTCTAATTACTCAGAATCAAAACATCAAACGATGTTGAGTTATCAATCCAATATGAGGAGACAACAACTGTATGACCAATTCCATTTCTCAAATAAACCAATTAAACCATGTTGAACTATCGAATCAATTGCCACAATAAAAGAATACAGCGATTATACACCAATCATAAAAACCATTTTCAACGCTATTAAAAGAGACAACCAATAATCAACCACGGTCGACGATAATCCACCAACTCATAACAGTCAACCATGTGCCTAACCGAAAATAAGTGGTTCATTTATCAAAATCCGGCTTTGAGTAATCAAGGGTTTGCTATGTGGAACCAACACAGGGAGACTGGAGTCGACCACAACAACAACATAGGAGAACCCTTCGAGACAAGATGGTGGGTGCACAAGCCACATAAACATTAGCATGCAAGGTAGGGTGACAGTTCACACCAGGTAGGAAAGATTATGAACAAAGGAGCAGAGGTTCCTCACTGGCCAATAAATAACACTTAGACCACGCAGGGCATAACCCTTGCAGTTTCCCCCCCAAAAAAATAATGATGATACAAAAGAAAATCCATGGAATAGAAACCAACCCTAAAGAAAACCTCTTGGCATAATATCCACAATAACCAACTGCACAAACACCAACAACATAAACGAGCCCACATCCAGGTGAAAACAATATGCAGTGACCCAAGGTGGTTCAATATCAAACACAACAACCCCATAACACCAAATACAACTGGTATGTTTACAATAACTGTGTGGAGATGGCCAACAAGTTTGGATCAAATCAAAACCTTCAACCACAACCCATAAGACAATAGAGATCCTTCATGGCTTCCACCACACAGAATCATCAATGAAATCGTGACTTCAACTATCCATTTATTTCATTTACAATGAATACACACAACCAACCATTCCAAAGACATATCACAAGTTTACATAGTTTCTAGTCTCAAGAAAAGAATAGACCAATACATCACCGAGCCAATATATATTTCATAACCAGAGCGAGTTCATGGATGGAGAAAAAGACATACTTGTAACCAAAAATCCTTAAAAATGCGAGCTTGGTCGAGCAATTCTTCCCTTGCCTGAAAAATCGGAGCTTAACCACAGCGAACAACAATTGAACAATAGCCAAGATAGGGTGATTTCCATTGGGAGAGGTATGGAGTGATGTGTAGTAAATGAAAGTCGATTCCATCCTCCACTCATTCAATCACTTAGTACACTCCATCCAACCATCAATTAATCCATTCAATTAATTTATGCATCGAAACTAACATCCATTACTTGCCAAGTGTGCCAACCTATATAACATTAACCATTTCAAAACATACCATAACGCATATCAAATGTGCCTTCATATAACTCAATATATCATATAGCCACTAACATTTCTAGTTAGGACTAACATGAACCCTTTTAATTTTCCAATGCATATAGTGTAGCGTAGTATAACATAGTTTAGTTTCTTCTCCTTAGATTTATTCCATATTTATTTTATCTTTTGTCATGACTAACATGTGTTTTGTGCAGGTGTAACATGTAATAGATCATGGTGCCAATAGCATTGTAATAACAGTTCACATAAGTCATCATCACATGGAATTTATATTTTAGAGTAATGAAACCCACACATCACATGCATTATCCATCTGCCATTTGTCACAAATAGAACTAGTATTTCATCATCCATCGTGTAGGACCCTGTAAGCAGTGTCGAACAACAACATGAACATGAAATAAGAACCAGATCTGATATCCAATCTACAAGGGGGTCCCACCTACTAGTATTATATATATCATTAGCTTATAATAATAGGCTTTAGCAATACTTTGCGGGAGAAATCCCCGTTGCGATTTTTATCGTCAACAGTCCCCTAAGGTACAATGAGGCAAAGAATAAAACTATGTACACTGTGAAGTGCTATCGGATTTCATTTTAATATTTACCATTTTAATAACTAACCACAAAGTTATAGAATCACATACAAATGAAACACCAATACATGGAATATCAAGATAGATCATAATGAAACTACAATGTACCATCCATACTGCATTTTTCATATGAGGAGTGAGAAAGGAGGGTGATATATACCACAACTGAGTTGGCATGGTCATCCATCTAATGGAGATAATGAGAAGAATTGTTTGAGTCTGGAGAAGACGAGCAAGATAAATCATGCAAAACAACAACATGACACCCTATGAGGGCACCTTTGAAATTGTGACCCTTTGGGAGGTAACATACTGCATAATCCAAGTGTCTCATCCTTTTTGGGGTTGGATTCTTTGTTCATCTGGCTCATTTCTATTAGTGGGATAGTTCTTTTAGTGAGAATTTTTGTTTCCCTCTTATTTAGGATTTTCATCTTGTTGAAGCAGAGTGGAACTGGAACACCATTTATAGTTTGTACTCCTCATTTGTTTACACATTAGTTTTCTACAATCACATTAAGAGCGTTGCTAGAGTTTCTTATGTCATATTGATCATCAAATTTTGTAGTAGAAATCATATGATTCTTTTTGGAATTGGGTATATAATGGACCCTAAAGATATCATAGATGGTCAGAAGGTTTTGAGGAAGCGTGAAGAGTCCGTGATCAACAATGAAACTTCTCTCAAGTCCCTGTTTTCAATTATGCATAACATGGAAATGAAAAAATAGGAGCAATATGAAAGGATCATGGGCACTCTTGGGGAATATGGAGAAAACATTTCAGAACTAGAAATGGATTGCTACAAAATAAAGTGCTACATTCAATACTTAAATGAAGAATCAACTTTAGATTCCACATCTTCAAGATAGACCACAAAACAGGAAGGGGACAAAGACAAGGATGAAAAATTTAGACAACACCAGAAAGAAGACATGGCAATGGACCAGCCTCATATTTCCCTGTATAAAATCTGCAAAATTAACTTGGATAAATGTTTTGTAGTTATATATGAAATTTTAATGTCTTTTATATGTGTTATAGTTGCATGCTAGTATATATGTAGTCACTAAAAAGATCAGTAAGAAAGTCTTAATTGCTACGAAAAATATGAAGATTCCGCTAAAGGATTTTTACACACATATACATAATATAATTATACATACTTTATTTATTTATATTTTTTATTTTTTATTTTAATTGAACAAAATGATAATTTAATAGTTGCATATATATTATTTATTTACATTTTACAACCTTAGTTGTAGGTTTACTTAAGTAGGTAATGAAATTTGAGAAAGAAAGGGTGATAAAGTTTATTATAACTTAGTTGTTAATTTGTAATGAGGACAATTATTATTAGCTTTTACTCATGACTTTTCATTGTTATATAAGGAGAATCACTTCACTTGAAATAAAATAAGTGGTCACTAAGGGAGTAGACTTTCACTCATGCAAGATGGGTTGTTAAGATGAGGAAATTTCCCTTTCACCATTGTATCCTTAATCCTATACATAAAACTAATACTAACCCCAATTACAATTTAACTTCTTATCCTCTCTTTTTTTTAAGTAAAAAAGGTTTGGATCCTATTGCATTAACTTTTGAAACTTACAAATATGCTTGGACTGCCAACTGTCCCGTCGGGTTAACGGAAACTAGGACAATCGGCCTCCTATGCAGTCTATATCAAAAAATGGGTTTCCATTTGTCCTGCCCAGAGGAAACTAGGACATATGGCAACCTTTAGTCTGAAAATGTTCCCTTAGCTTTTGAATTACAGCATAGTGAAACCTTGACAGTGCTAGAGCCCTATCTCTAATCAAAATGGAATTTCTAACCAGAAACATTAACTATAACAATTACCTGGTGGTCATTGGGGTTTCCATGTCAGCATCTCCTCCCTGCTTTCCTGCTCCGGCTAGCAGTGCAAAGGGTTGTGCACACGTCAGGCACTGTCGTCCTGGTGTCATGTTGGAGTAAGCATCATAAAGCATATCTATGTGTTGGTTGATTTGGATGGCTCGGTGGATTTGGTCTTCCACTAGGCTTCTCATTTCAAACGTCAGCTCCAAGTGTTCCTAGTGGAAGAATGGCGGTTGTACATGCCATTCTTCCTGCATGATGGAGAGGGGGCATAGCATAGGAGCCATGCCACCCTCCCTCACCCAACTATCCTTCGATAGTGCATCTCCTAGTTTGATGGCCTCCTTCTCACCTGTCTCGTTCCTTCCTTGCGGTCCCCTTTGAGCATTCTGGTAGTCAGCACCCGTGGAGAATTCACCTACGCTTGTTGTCACCTTCACATCCACATCTTCCTGGATTTCTTCTTCGATAAAGAAAGTAGTGCGTTCCTCCATTTGGTCAGCCTCTCTATGGTAGTTATGCAGTGTCCCTGTGGCCTTTATCATAGCCTCCCTCGAAAAGCAGGTTGGCGGATTCCAATTGTCGGGAACTGTAAAGAGGAGGTGTTTTGAAGGAGCTTGAATCGGTTCTTTTGGAAAAATCTCCTCCACATAGGCCATGGGAGGCATCTTGGGCTTCCTGGCTTTGTGGACGAGCTGCATCCGAGCCATGGAAAATGCTCATTCAAATCTTTGTTGTCTCTTCTGGCGAGCATTAAAGGCATAACAGGTAGCGCCCTTGTCGGGCTTACCTCTTTCCCTCAGCATGTGAATGAGCATAACAATGACCAGACTGACAACGTGGTTGCTAACACTGCACTAGAGCTCAAAAATGTCTGGCTTCTGCTACTCGAACTCGAAATGAGTTTTCTCCCATCCAAAATCGATGATATTCATGAGAGTGATCATGATGGGATCTGCCATTAAGGCTACCCTCTTAGTTCTCTATGCGTTCGTCCTCTTCACTCGCGTGGGAGGACTCATTCCATGGGCCTGGTTGCTTGGGCTTGCTCCCATCCTTAATGGTGAGGGGATGGGAGTTGGTGGCTTGTATTTAAGGCCTAGCCTGGCTCCAAACCGCGTGGCCTGACTGCACGATGTGGCACCCCATCCGAGGTACAATTTAACTTCTTATCCTTAAAGACCTTTTCTTATTTCAATTAAAAGAATAATTTTAAATTATTATCAATGGACCAAAGTGGAGTGTATATATATATATATATATATATATATATATATATTCCTTTTAAATAATATATTAATATATAAAATAAAAATTTAATAATTATGTATAATTACATTTAATTAAATTATACATTATTTATTTACAATTTACAATTTTTCTTAAACATAGGATTGATGTAAACTCTAACCATTTGGATTTTACAACCTTTTTCCCTATTTTACTCTAATAACTTCAAAATAACAAAGTTTAGGGTTTATAAGCCTTACCAAATGGCCACATTATCTTGTATACAATGTAATGGATTAGGCTAACTTGGGAGCAATTTTTCCTTCCCAGTTACTTTTTTTAGTAGGTTATCTGACGGTCTGCTTTTAAATTTCTGACCAATACAGAACTTTGATCAATTTTTGAGCATTTGGGTTGGTTTAAAATAGGGAAAAACCTCTAAGGTAATGTTATAAAATGTATGAAACTTTGATCCATGCGACACTCAAACTACCTCTGAAAATCTGTTTGGATTCAAACCTAAAAATTTACTGGAATTTTGTTAAAGATAAAAATGATATTAAAGTTTTTTTAAATCAATTATTAAAATGGAGAATATATATGATATTACAATCAACAGATTAGATTATCATACTTGTTATGTCAAAGTTTTGGGTATCAATAGATTAGATTACCATACTTGGAGGATATATATGATATTACAATCAATAGATTAGATTATCATACTTGTTATGTAAAAGTTTTGGGGATCACTAGATTAGATTATCATACTTGTTATGCCAAAGTTTTCAGGATAATTATAAAGAATAAATTTGTTAGTTAAGTCAGTGAAGATCCATTAAAGTTAACAAAATGTATGATAACGGAATATTGAAACCACAATGGTAAAGGAAAAAATTGAAAAATTATCACATTGGTTAGGTGATTAAATATTTAAAAAGTTAACACTCTATGTAAAAATATTTATACAAAACTCTTTTACAAAGTCCATTGAACTTCCATAATAATCCTGACATTGGGTTGGAATTCCTAGTTATAGGTATAATAATCGTTACAGTGGGTTGGAATTCCTAGTTATAGGTAGATGCATAGAATGTCAAAGAATGCATACATAAAGAATGCATACATAAAGCTAGAGCTTGATACACAGCCTCTATAACTATTTTCAACCCTGATTGTCGGTAGGTGCATAAAATGTCAAACGTACTTTGCAACTATAGCTCAAAAGGACCGTTGCCCCTAGACCCTATCAGATGTCTTTAATTTATATTAAATTTACAAAACAATGCTTAAGTAGCTACATGTCAGCCACACTTAATTGTATTTTACACTTTTATAAAATTTCTGTTAAATTACATACATTATTTATTTCTTATTTGTTCTTAGAGTGTTAATAATCAATTAATTGTAATATGTAAAGGGTTTAAATTTTTTTATTATGTTGGCTTTTAGTATGTGTAATATATTTATTCACTATATGTTTAAAAAAGGTTGAGTTAAAAAAATTGAGGTTTTTTTCCTTTTTAATGAAAAGGTTGAGTTAAAATTTTTGAGTTTTTTTTTTTGAATGAAATTTCTTTTATAAATTAGTAGGAATTTTGTTGAAGGTTGTAACTTTATTTGATTAATGGGAATTTTGATTATGGAACTTTGTTCTTTGAAATTTTGATTCATTTTTAAATGATTTAAATAGTCAAAATTTTGAAAAAATAAGCTAATCAAGGCGAATTTTTTTTTTGTATAAAAAATGGACTCACCAAAAAAGGTGAGTTTTTCCACTTATTAACTCACTCATTGCCTTAACTATTAAAGCATAAAAAAGGACAACCAAATTATTAATATCGATAACATTAAATCATACATCCCTATAAAGTGACCTTGAATGCTATTGAAATCATTAATAAGACATTGATCAAATATTTCAATGGTCAAAATTAATTTTCCAACATATGAATATAAAACATAAAATGAAGCCCCTAGGGTGTAGATCAGTCGATGATGGAGTTCATTGTTAAGGCACTCTGTTATGTGAGGTCACTGGATCAAAACCTCGACTTACCCATGTGTTGTGCTTGGGGCATGTGTGATTACACCTAAAGGTTATAGTAGTAGTGGTCAGATTTGACTCTGTGTACATGAGTATGAGCTTGACCTAGTTATTGATTCTGCTGGGAAAAAAATGAATATCAACAAAAATAGGACCAATACTCATAACATAGTGACATTGGTTGTTCCATACTAACCCTAAAAAATCATGGGATAAACGAATTTGTAAAATTTGTGATACAAAAGGATGTTGAGGATGGGCACCATTTCTTTTAGGATCCCCTACTCTTAAAAATATAAGATATAACTTTATCCAATTTCATAATTTAACTTCTTTTCAAGACATTGTTTCTTACAAAATCATAATGATTTGATACTTTTAGTTCCACCATATTCAAATAAAGAAATGACATTCTAAATAGAGAAATGACATTCTAAATAGTATTTAGTATCACATCCCCACAATGTGCCTTATGATTGTACACCTCTTGCGGGCATGCGACACCACAAAGTTTATTACCTGATTTCTTGGCACACCAAGAATACTTCCTCTGGACTATGCCTCTTCACCTAGAGGATACCCATACTTCGTTCTAGGATACCAACCAATGACATTCCTACTCTAGTGCAACTCTTGTATACTTCAACATTTGTTAACAACTTTAACACATAGTCATATTTAAGCATACATCCATGAGCATGAGAATCCAAGAGAACAACAACAGAACAAATGGAAGACAAACATAGATATAGTTCAGGAAACATGAATTGTGCCTAACACCCAAGTAATTATTTGTTATTGCAAAATAGTTACAATAAGAGCGCTACTGACTTAGTTTACAACATGGAAAAGTCAAATGAATCACCTTTGTCACCGAGACTCTCTATCGCAACCATCTTTTCAACCTCCTTTGGTGCACCTCAGACGTTCCCTCAACTACAAACTTGTTGTCTCTTCATTTTTGTAGACTTCATAGATTTCGTTTCTACCTCACACATGCCTCTAACAAACCTTCATTTTATAGAATTCCCCAAAACCAACCGAAGCGAAGTTCTCCCAAATTTATCCAATGAATCCACCTCAAGGAAAAAAAAGTGCTCCCAAGTGGAGTGACTTGGATCCTTGAGGGAGCTCGCCTCTCTTTGTCTTCCTCATAACCGCAGATCTCTTCTTCCTCTCCTTGTCTTCAAATCTACCCCTCTTGTTTGTGCACCCTTGTTCTCTTATAGGGACTCCAAAGGTCACCATTGATAATCATTGCATCCTTTGGGGGTGGCATTACCCTTCGTGAACCCATGTGTCCAAATGAATCATCACCTCCCTTCGTGAAACCGGTCACCCAAATGAATCATCGCGCCCCTTCATGGACACGGTTTCCCAAACGAACCCATGCACTCTTCAACTTTGATGCTCCTTAGGACCGACACACCCAACCTTAGTTCTCCCCTCATGCCAGTGTGCCCCAATCTTTTGGTCGGTTCATACTTCGGCAAGCCCCTTGGTATGTTTGCATGCCCAAGGAATCCATTTTCCCAACTTGGGTGCTAGAGAAACCCAAGTTTTGTCTCCTTGAGGAATTGAT